>JAGKQL010002503.1:0-33938 GCA_018398635.1 Cyprinodon brontotheroides | reverse complement strand
GGGGTCCAACACGTGTTAATGAGGCACTGGAACAGGATGGGGGGGGGGTAAGGCTGTCTGTCAGCAGAAAACAAACACTTAAAAACCATAACATGTCAGATATGCAGAGAACTTCAACTGTGGAGGTCTGGGATTTTTTTTTTTTTTTTTTTTTTGGGAGGGGGTGACAATTAGCAGCCAGCTGTGTGTTTAAGGAGCTGGTTCTGCATGGTAGTGTTGTCAGTCGTCGCTATGGCTCAGGAGCCGAGCCGGCGTAGAAACATATCTGTCATCCATCAAAACGTGTAGTGATGTCCAGGCTTGTCCTCTCATGCCACTCAGTTTCCAGTGTACAGGTCCACGGTGCTGGAGCTCAGGCCCCGGCTTTCCCTGAAGTTACCGCCTCCTCGATTCTGACAGGCAGATACGTGGATGAAGCATCAAAGAAGAAAGAGAAATTAATTTCACATCTAGCTACATTCATACAGCTACTATCAAAATAAGTGATTTTCTTTCAATACTTGCACATTTTTCTGTACAAAAACAAACTTTAATGTATCTAGTTAAGGTTTTATGTGCAGTAGATGCTAAGTGGAAGAAAAAGAATTCACGATTAACAAAATTGGTGTTTTTCCACTAATTGTCCTGAATATAAATAATTGATCCTAGGAAAACATTCAGAGAAGCATTAAGCTTCTGAAGCAGCTGCAGAGATACAAGAATTTGTAGAAAGGACAACTGTTTGTCTCCTAATCTACTAAATGTAGCTATTATAGAAAAATGGTAAGATGGTGCTGCAATTAGAAAAAAAAACACACAAAAAACCCAATAAGAAGTCCTGTCTGCAGTTTATCTTAAACTATGTAGGAAAACCTGCAGTCATGTGGAAGAAGGGCTGCTGGTCTGATGTGACCAAAATGTAGCTAAATATTGGGCTCATGAATGCAATTAATTTTATTTCTGGGTATCAGAGAAGTTGGGGGTTGAACATGGTGTCTTACAGGGTTAACATTCGGGCTGCAACTAACGGTTATGTTGCAAATTGATTAATCTGTCAGTTATTTTTTTGATTAAAAATAATTGGATAGCAAAATGTAAATTTAAAGATTTTTTTACAGAATTAAGCCGGGTGAAAGTCCTGGATAGAGCATAATGACAGAAGAAAAAGATTAGTACCGGTATCTTAAATGCAAAATGTTTACCTTTTTTTTTTGTAACACGATTTTGGTATAATTGCTGCTCTAGGTGGGTCACTCTGTGAGCTAAAGGTATGTTTTATAGTCTCTATATACTCCATTGTTTCCTAAACATTGCAGTAATTTGTTGGTCTGCAGCATCAAAGCTGTATCTGTAATGGGACAAAACCTCTGGAGGAAAGGATGTTAAACTGACTTCCTCACCTGGAATGAGTCGTCACTTGTTCTGTTCAGGAAATTAAGCGAAGCGGCTCTCTTCATGCTGGTAAAGTAACGACAGACATGTTTATACAGTATCCTGTATATCAGCTGAATTAAACAGCTGATTTCAGAAGATGCAGTGATAAGAGATGAAAAAACCAAAACACTATTTGATTTTGTAGTTTTACATTTACTTCAGACCAAATGTTTAGGGTAATTACTTGGTGCTGCGAGGTTCAGGTGGACCGTTGCCCTGAAGCTTCTTCACCAGCATCTCGCTGCTGCGACGCAAGACGTCTCGGAGCTTCCCCAGAGAACCGCTGCGCTGCAGAGCTCCACTGCCATCCTGAGGACACACAGACTCGTCAGCCTTTTACTGACAGAGCCGCCCATTCACACATTTAGACGAACCTGTTTGTGCATCTATCATATTTATCTTCAAATCTCAACAGTGAATTTGTGAACATGCAAAGCAAGAGAATTTAGTGAATAAGTGCTGCAGGACAGGAAAGGACATGCAAGGAAGTTTCTGCTGTGAATTTTTTACCTTGATATAGAATCATTAGAGCTTAACTCAAAAGAAATAGCAGGTGGGGCAATTATTATGATTACTGGGATTGGGTTCCCTCTGGACTGCAAGAGGTCCAGAGGGCAGGAGGTGGGAAACAAAAAGATCCTAACTAACTAAATTAACTTCCCTATTGGATAATGTCTCCCACCCCATTTATAAAGCTGTTGCTGGACTGGAGAGCTCCTTCAATGACTGCTGCACCCTAAATGCACCAGGGAGCGTTAACACAGATCCTTCCTCCCAGCAGCTGCAAGACTTTATAACCACCACTGTTTACAACCTCAATAAGTTGTTACATTAATGCTGAATTTGTACAGTTTCTGTCTTAGTCAGTTAAATAACAATCTATTATTCAAAAAAATATCCATAGGTGAATATGCAAAGTACTTATATTGTTAAAACACTTTACAGTAGAGTATTTAACTGTTCACTATTATGTTATTACTTCTAAGGTTCACATTTGTGTGAGCATTTTTTTCTATAATATTTATGCTGCTGTCAACACCAGAATTTCCTCATTGTGGGACATTAAAGGGATTTCCTATTGTATTCTATTCTGACCACCTTAATAAAAGTACCAAATCCAGGTCTTTTGATTAAACCCTTTCAGTAAAACATAATACATCTGCCATCATTTTCAGGTGAAGCAGCTTAAAGTTATTCCCTCCATACTTGGTCCAAAGCACATAACTAATGAGCTGAAGTCTCATAGCCATAAATTTACACATTAAAGTTTATTCGTTGGAAGGTTGTTAAAGGTTCTGCTGTTAAAGCTGTGATGCAACTCGACTCCAAATCCATGCATGTCGTTTTGATGTCTGAGTGTCGTCATCTGATTACTAGTCTGTTTAGGGCTGCAACAAATCATTATTTTGAAAATTGATTAATCTGTTTATTATTGTTTTGAATAATCGATTAATAAACTGAAAGCAAAAGGTTCCTCAAAGAAGACTTTTTACAGAATTAAACTAGCTGAAACAAAAATGTATCCTCTTGATTAGTTCTGGATAGAGCATATTGACAGAAGAAAAAGTTTTTTTTTGTCTGAAATGCAAAATGTAAAATTTTTTTTAACAGTTGTGGAATAATTAAATAACTCAAGGTGGGTCGCTCTGTCAGCTTAAGGCGCGTTTTAAGGTCTCTACTGTCCATGTAACGATTAATCAATTACTAAATTAGTTGACAATTTTTCAATGTATTGGCTCATGAATAAATTCATAACAGGGTTTATACAGGAACGAATAACTCTAACTTAATGCTTTTTAATGCCTCCAACAGGTACTAGTTGACAGGCTGCAGACCTGTCTCGAATTCCTCATTTTCCAGCCACTTTTATTAAAATTGGCATTTTTCCCCCCATTCTCTAGCTTTTTCTGAACATACGGCTTTGCGATCAACCGGAAGCAGTTCCACACAAATATATTGTGATATGTTTGACAAAATTTATTTAAAAATTTTTTTTAAAGAAAGCATTTAAAATGCCACAATAAACACATTTAATGAATTTTAATGCGAATTAAGGCCTTAATTAAAAAATAATAAACAAATTATTAAGCTATATCTCTATTAGCGGCTTTATAGCAGATTTTTTTTTTACATAACCCAGTATAGGAGCAGCTGGTTAGGAGGTCATCCAGGAACTCAGATGAACACAATAATCTGTTACTTTAGTGAGTTGAATGTGGAATGAATTAAAAGGTAAATAATTGATTAATACACAGACCTTAATAACATATCAGAATATTAGTCTGCATCAACAAATACCTGATTCTAAATAAATGATACAGAAGGAAAAATAAATTCTCAACTAGAAATTTATTAATTCTAACCTTCTTTCCCGTCCTATTCATGGTTGGTTGTGCTGAGGTAAAGTTCGGGGATTGTTCAACATTTTTTAATCCCTCAAGTTTATTTCAAACTTTTACTTTATAGTTCTGACTGTAGAGACATACGAGCATAGGCTGGCAGCTATAATCTAAAGTATCAACATAGACTTGCTAAAGAAGATTTTAGCATCACAACAAACAATAATTTACTCCAGTAAAATCGATTTACTTTACTTTAAAATTTTTGTAAAATTTCTTAAAACATCAGAATAGTTTATCAGTTTATTCCTCCTTTATTAGACAAATTAATAGGCTTTCTGGGGAAAAATAGAAAAATAGAAAGTCCAATTTTTTTCCTTGTCCTTATCCCAAGACTGTGGGTCATATATTTCACAATACATTGAAATAAAAATATATGTATCCTCTCACATTTTCAATAATTTGATCACCAAAAAACCCAACACTACAATAAAACCACAGAAGAAGAAATGTGGTTTGGGGCTTTTGCATAAAAAAATAACAGCCCTTTATTAGAATGACATGTTATCTTTTATTTTGAAAAGCTGCTACCAGAAGTTTACTGGTTACATCATGTTTATTATTTTTTTTATATTAAACTTTATCTAGTAAGGGTACAGTTATCCTGAACTTCTTTCCCCCATTTTTTTCTGCTGAGTTTACACTTCCCCAAAAAGCCTTAACCTTTACAAAATGCTGTATATTGATCAAATAGAACTTTTCCGTACTCCACAGCTATATGCAAGCTGCCATAGTCAGACGGCCTCTTTACACTAATGAAAAACGTGATGGTGTTTCATCCATCCATCCATCCAGAGCTGGACCAGTCTTTGAAGAAGTAATGAAGGGCAAACAGTGGTGATGCCGCCATCACTATATTTTTACTAAAAGAGTTTCACCAGCAGGAGGTGCTGTGGGCACCTATGGATTTCTCCTTTTGCTCACATTGAGGTTTTCATCCACAGCAAAGAAAGAGACAAACGCTCACAAATGAAAAACTTTATTTGAGAATACCAACAAGTGTTGATGCATTAATCATCACAATGCAGAATGGTGAATATATAGATATAACGCAGTCCTACACACTAAGATAATGCTTATAGAGCTCATGATTTTATGTTCTTTCACAAATAGAAACAAAAGTCACACTCTATAGGTTGAGAATAGACAGTTCAATAAATAAGCAAGCATTCCACTAACAGCAATATCATCATAACTGGGTGAACACTATTATTTATTTTTGTTCAAAGTTGCATTAGATGTATAGGTGTACTCAATGGAAAGGAATGAAGAATCAAGGCATGTAGTACACTAAAAAGCCAGAGAGTGAATGCAGCTGTCAAATCTATAAATACAGCCTAACAATTACACTTTCAAGATGTTAAGATCACTCACATTCGGTTAAGGTAAACAGTGAGGAGACACTCGCACTGAACCTCTGATGCCAAAAAAAGACAGGATTCACCAAAGCTACAATATTTATGCTGTGCAACAAGAAACAAAGGCAGCACAACCCATGAAGCTTTGCGTTCGAATGCGACTGTACCACTGCAACAGACGTATATTCACACCGACAAAGGGAAACCCTGTCGTCTGTTAAGTTACCGCATGAGGGTAAACCTTTAACGCCGTCGGATCAAATCAGCTCTGGGTATTTAGCATACGAAGGGTTAAAAGCCGTCCTTTACATCCAGGGAATCTCTCAGGTGGCTGATATCTGTGCTGAATGCTCCAGTTGGTCTCCGCTTTTAACATGAAATATGCTGGTGAGACGTTTACAAAAACTTATCAGCATCACTGTCATAATACTCTGGGCTTCTAATGTTTTTATTAAACTCTAGATATTTCTATAAGGTGGAATGATTACAAAAAAATGTAACATTGACATTTTTAGGGGCACAGGTTTGAATTTATGGTATTTAAAAACTGATAAATAGAGGGTGGGGTCTGCTCAGTCTACGTTTGAACCTTGCATGATCAGGGAAAATGAAAAACTGACTTGTGCACCCAAATAATAAGCATTTGTAAACGTCGCGCCCTAAAAGCATCATGGCAGAGCAGAGCCTTCCTAAACACCGTCAAACCCAACTCTAGCTGATTGGAGCGACCAGAACATATCACCATGGCAACAGCAGCTTCCTGACATCGAGTAAAAGTCTATTCTTCCCCCAACAGGCGAGAAACACTACCACTATCATGCCGGGCCAAACTTATTAAAAACCTTTTATATTTTTCTAATGTAAACAATAGTGATACAAAAGTCTGGCAACATCTGACGTAAAAAAAAGAAGAAAAAAAAAAGCTACTTTCCCTGCTGGCGCATCCACAAAGAGGGATTAAACAGTACCATTAATAAGCCAGGCGTTAGGTAAAAAAAACTTGTACAAAATAAAATAACAGGGAAAGATAATCATTTGAAAAACATAAAGTGGCAAAAATCCAGGCACCAACATGGCAGCTAATGCTTAGCTAAACTTTCACTTTGAGGCTTCGAGTGTTTTGGCCAGACCGACAACTTCTGTGAGATAAACTGCAGAACATGCTAACTCCAAGATAACTCTCATCACTTCCTTTTCCACCTTAACAAAATAAATATGACCTATTAATAAAGTATAAATACATTCTAAAGAGGAGGAAAATAATGTACAAGTGACGTCCTCACAAGGATACATTGCACTCACTCACACACACACAAAACTTCCTCTAAAGTGAAGTGAGAGAAAAAGCTGAAAGAAAGACCGACATTGGTTAGTGACAGGAAAGGATAGCGAGAGCAACACCAGAGCAGAGATGAGAAGACCAAACGTCCCAACAGTTGCCAGTTGAGCAGGAAACAGAGATGACAACCAGGAGAGGGGGGGCTTTCTGAGTCTCTGCTGCAGGGGGGGGACCCGGGAGCGGTAGAGGAGCTGTTGGTTTGGAGGGAAAAAGGAGCCCAGAGGGAACGACAACACACATCCCTTTATTACTGTGTTGGGGGGAGGAGAGAAGCATGAAGGAATAATCTTGATGGCTTAGGCCTGATAAACGAGAAAGAGACAAAGAGACAAAAAGAGGACAAAAAAGGGCAGATATTGTGAGATTAAAAGCTCTGCTCCGGGCTTCCTATGCTAGACCTCCCTGACTTCATCTTTTTACTGATCCACAGAGGTCCCAATGATATCACATGACAAATACAAACACTTCTAGTTTAATATTCCAGCTAATTTCTTTCTAATCTCTAATAAAAAGGGCACTAATATTACCTTTAATTCAGGCAATATTAAAAAAACCTAAAGAAATTTCATCACATTTTCTTGCTAACTGGTTTACTGGGTTCTTCGAGTTCAACATTGTTCTCACCTGTCCCACCACCTGAATATACACCCATGATATTGATTCATTCTGTTTCTATAAGCTATAGCTCAGTATTTTTTAGATTGGTTACATTTTTAAAGAGACTTTTCCTCTATTCCCTTCTTTTCCTATTTCCTCCCTTATTCCAGAGCCATTTCCTCACTTCTTCCTTATATTATTTCATACCTGCAACTTCCAGTTGTAGCCAACTTTGTTTCCTATATTATAGAGGTGATAAAGTCAAGATCTCATAACTCAATTGTTAACTATTCTAAAAGCTTTATATTGCAACATATTGCTGATTATTTAAGGATAAATCCCAAATTAAATCTAGTGACCTTCTGCTACTGGAGGTTATTTATAGCCATCATCTAACCAAATGTTATTACATCAGATCTGGAGTGGATTACAAAATTAAAATAAACTGAGTTTTAATGCAGGTACTGATGTATTCTATGACAGCATGAAACACCCTGCAGTAGTTCCAATAAAATAACAGCTATTAAAACCAGTCAGTATGAAAATAATCTAACTGAGAGGGATAAAATAATTTTGTTTGTCTTTACTGTCCCTCATCCTGCCTCCATCTTAACAGTGTTGGCCCTAATCCAGACAGCAACATTGGTGCAGAGATTGAACCTGGTTACCTTTTAATATCAGCATTTGAGCCATTGAAAACAAAATGCTTATCTGCAGCCCATGTTTGGTAACCACAGGCTGTAGATTCTGACCTTTTTCTTGATCTTTTTCATTTAGAAATTCTCTGGACTGGCTTTGTCTCATCCAGTGAAACGCTTCCTGGTGAAACTTGTGTATTTCGTACTTGAATTCTTTTAGGTTTTACTGTAGTTTCTTTTTTTATATTTAGGTAGAAAAAATACAATAAAATAAGAAATTATATTATGTTTATTAAAAATGTGCTTTCAGACTTTGTCAGTTTCCTAAATGGCTTATAATAAAGGGGATTGTTTTACTTTCATAACCTGATTTGCTGGAGTGTGATTCTGACTGCAGTATGAATATTTTACACCCCTGACTTTGCAGAAAAAATACAAAATATAATAGGTTATATCAGGAAAATACTGAAAGCAAATCTGCTACTTTTTTCCCTCATTTCCAGATGGCGTGGAAGCAAACATCTGATTTACATCCCTAAAACGATGCTAAATTTGTGTGACGTGAAACTGCCGCAGCATTGGGAGCTGCATTTCTCCATAAAAAAAATTAAGTCAACCTAGAAGCTGCAGTCAGATCAGCGATGCAGTCTGTGTGACTCAGCTCTTTCTATTTTCTCCTTGGGTACAGGAAAGCCTGAACTTGGCAGAGAGTGCACAGTAACTGGGTGCACACTGCAGATGCACGACACCTGCAGAACACCTACTGCACCAAATATGCTGACGGCGAGTTGCTAAAACCTAATTTTAAGCAAACCAAACTATCCAAATCCTGTAAACCCCTAATATTGTTATTAAATGATGGTTCATCGTTATAACAGATGGCTAATAAAGCCCTTTTAATTATGGCTATGCATCATCAGCAGACCTGCATTCTTTACCAGGGAGAGTACAATCCACTGACTGCCAAGGAAGGACATTTGATTGGCAGGCCTGATTGGTTGTCATGGCAAGAGAAATCAACAAAGAGAAACATGTTAGTGGTGAATGAGGGAGGAGAAAAGCAAAACAAGAAAGGTTTGAAAAGCAGTGGTTTGAATGTGAGAAAACAAAAGCTTCTGCAGCAGAGCACACATACAGTATTCAGTCCGATCATGCCTTTAATGACATTAAAAAACTAAACAAAACTTGATATGAAACAGATGCATTCTCATCTGAATTAGCAGCACCTGTTTACCAAACTGCTTCAACACAGACTTGATGAGCTCTGAAAGGGAAAAGTCAATAATGTTGCATTGTTTAAAACAGACTGATCTGTAAAAAATACCGTTTCATTTAAACCCAGGCTAGCTGAGCTATAATACAGGGTTTATAAATATATGGATGGATGGACGAATGGAGGGACATAATTTCACTTTAATGAAAGGGTCCAACTTTGAGATAGTGAGATACAATTTTCTTTTCTATACGCTGTTTATCCTCCTCTGATAATGACCTGCAACTTTTTGCATTAATATATAGGCTGTTAGATTTGCTGAGGTTAAGTTTTGTAAGTAGTTTTGCATTTATAAGCGCCCTATAGGATGTGATCAAAGCCTTAAACCAGGCGACATTTGCTGCAGGGAACAGAAAAAGATTTAAGAAAACCAAAACAAAAAATTTAATTTGAGAAGAGTGGAGGAAAAATATCTTTACAAAACCTGTGGGTCACAACATGAGCAGACTGCTGCATTTCTCTCCCTCTTACCTCCCATCCTTGGCAATCATTGGGGCACAAATATCCAGAGTTTTTTTTTTCTTTTTTACTTTACAGCAGGATTAACTGTCAACTTTTAAAGAGCCTCTCTGATACTGTTCACTTGCTTCCCAACAAAAGTCTTGGGAACCATTTTAGATACGTAGGAGGCCTTTGCCAGAAAACTGGAAATGGGTTTACATGTTTTTCCATCAGGATAATAATTCACAGCACAATGGCAAATAAAGGCAGCATAAAAAAGCAGCCTTCTTTGATCTTCATCTTCTAACTAACCTAAAACCAATTAGAAAACCTGCGGAGTAAACTAAATAGAAGACAGTATCAGAAGAGTCAGGACTAAGGCCCTGTCCACACGAAGCCGAACCCTGGCCTAAACGCACAAATTTTTCACCAAACCAGCCTCTCATCCACACGAAGCCGGCGTTTCGGGGGTCTGTAAACGATCTTTTTTTTATTCAGCCTTCAGAGTGGGAAGATTTTGAAACGCCGTTTTCGCGTTTCCATCTTTAAGCTCTAACCGCATTTTTTTTTTTACACGCATGCGTCATAGCGTCGCCTCTAAACACGCATGCGCGACACAGTATCACAACAACAATGGCGCCGTACTGTGTTGAATGGTTGCTGCTCATGCTACTCACCCTGCTGTCGGGCTTACAACAGAATCTTCTTCTTCTGGAATATCTCCAGGAAGAACAGAGCAATATCGACGACATAGTTCAGCACCTGAATTTGACTGAACCACGAAAATGGACCCGCAGGGCAACCATGTATAAATATTAGTGCGCATGCCCAACATTTCGTCGCTTATTTTTGCTTTGGCACCACAGCGCCACTTACAGGCCTGGCATACATTTTGCAGCGTTTTCATGCATTCGTGTGGACGCTCACATTTATTTTACGTCTCCGTCTTTACGACAAACGTTTTGGAAAATATCAGCGTTTCGTCGTTTTGACTTCGTGTGGACGGGGCCTTAAGCAAGGGTTTGCAATTCCAGCCCTCAAGTGTTTCTCTCACCTCCAACACACTTTGCTTAAATCAATAAGTTAAAATCAGGCCTTTGCAAAACTTTCTGTCATGCCAAGCTTCCAAAAGTTGCAGGACCTCTGATCTTAATCAAATCGGTCACACTCAGGACTAATTTGGTCCTAAGTTTGACCAAATCATGGCCTCTGGTAAAAGAGGAATACACAATATTTCAACTGTGATATTGCTGCAGGGCTAGGTTGGGGAGTCAGTCATGGGGCTGAAATACTAACACCTGAAACTTGACAGAAAAAAAGGGTGGAAAATGGAAACTTTCTAGAAAGATGAGAAAGCATCATATCTGATCGACAAGATAACTAACAGACCCATTTGGTCTTAGTGTGAAGCAAACATTGCTGTAACCAAACATTTTTTAACAAATATCAAGGAGGATTTGCAACTTTGTCAAAGTCTTATCTGATAAAAACAGACTTTTTTCTGCAAACTTTAAAATTATGAAAATTAAATTAAAGGAAATTAAAGAGAAAAAATCAAATTAATTAAATTAAAGGGAAAAAAACTATAAAGGTAAAGTTAGTTGCTCAAACTTTATTCCAGCATAAATATGCCACATCTGCCTCAACTGATTAAAGAACTTAAATTACAGATTTTACTTTTTAAGGCTTTTCACACATCTTTACAAGGTGAGTTAACAAATGTGACCAACTTTGAATGCAAAATGATTCACATTCAAACTTCAGGAAGTTAAAAAAAACAACACTAGATATCAAGCTGAGAAAAAAAAAGCAGTAGAGCTCAGTTCATGTGAAACCATTGGAACAGACATGGTCCATTAGTGCATGTTAGGGGGTGAGAGTGGCAGGCTGGAACATGCATGCTGAGGCTGCGGCTCCAGCCAAGTGAATGAAGAGGCACAAGCTCAGGCTGAGGCTTTATTTTTCTACCTGCCACACCCGTTCTGTTGTTGCTTTTTTTTTTTATACTCAAACCCCTTTAAAACCTCTCAGAAAAGTCCTGATCTGCTTCAAACAATCAACGAACGTGTATTACTCATTATGTGAAGGAGAATCAACCCTCTAGCCTACGTGTGATACAATGAACACATACTGCATTGAACATTTCAATCTAGGATTCGGGTGCATGGATACTTGGATATGTATGTTACCAGGGCCCGCGAGGAGACTGGCGTGTGCCTTTTCATAGTTTCACTTGCCGCAAAAGCTGCCAGCAAAAGAACCACTCATTTAAAACAACAAAAAACAAACAAACATGTGATGTAAAAAGCAAACAGTGAGGGCTAAGAGCATGCCAAGACACTCAATCAGCTTTTGAGTTTTAGAACAGTTGAAAACTAGGTTCAACTCAGGAGAAAAACATGGCCTAACTGCAGGGTAGCCTGGGGGCTGGTACAAAAACATCACGCATGCTGGGCAGCCTTCTGTGTGGACATAGTTTGCATCACAAATTGTAATCGCCAAATCAAGCCTGTTATGTCTACATTCGATGTCAGTACAGCAAAGTTATGTTGGGCTGACGGTTCCCGAGTAGCTCTGAGATACTGCTTTATCCATGTATAGTGAGCAGAGGCAGAGGTTAGCATTCTGCTAAATGTAGCAGCCTATTATTCAGCCTGAGAGAGAAGTTAACATCTGATCATCAAGGCAAGATTTCAATAAAGTGGCTTTTGAGGGTAATGCGACCTTTTAATTTAAGGTCTAGGTGTGAAGTTTTAGATTCTCTGTTTTCCCACAGAGTTGGAATACGCCATGCAGACTCAGACATATGGACACAGCACTGATAGGCAAAAAAATGTATTTTTAACCAACAAAAAGGTTCTGAAAATATTTCTGGCTGACATCAAAAGTACTCTCTTTGGTTTCATGGCAGGGACCCCAGCCGTCTACCAGCCTAAACATTCTTCATGCGTGCTAAAGGCTCAAAGCTGGTTAGTTTTATCCGTCCAAAACCTGCTCTGTTGTGTGTTTGCCTTAGTGGAACACATCCTTCCATCTACTAATTAACTGCAATGATCCTGTGTGCCCAGGGAGCAGTTGTAAAAGCGTTCAAACCTAAGGAAAACCTACAAACTGTCAAGCAAGGTGGTGGCACCAACATTCACTGAAATGGCTTCTGGGAAAATAATCCTAACAATCTGAAACTTTTTTTCTTCCTGGATGTCACGGAGACCACTTATAACTTTAATTTTAACTTTTGCAAAGAAAAGCTAGTCACTTATTCTATAAGAACTGCTCTTAAAAAGTGTTAATTGCTGCCAAAAAAAATAAAAATGTCAGCAAAAGTGCAAACTCTTGAGGGAAATTTAAACAAATATTAAGGCATGTGTTTATATGAGCCTGTATGTATATTCTGGTTCTATTGACATTGAATACAATCAAGTATTTTTAAAGATATTTTAATATTACATATTTAAAAGGTCCAAAAAAAAATTGGAAGGATTCCTCCTATGTTTTACACCCGTCATCTTTAAATGACATTAGGAAGAAGCAGTGAATTTCTGTACCAGCCCAGACTCTCTGTGGAATCACTGACACCGGCTGGTTTTTCCAGAGAGGCAGTCGTCGTGTTTATTCAATAGTGGATTTGTACTCACCCCGTTCCAATCCCGCGCCCATACTCACTTCCCGCTGGTCTCAGAGCGCTCTCGTATTAACGCTGGTCAGACTATCTCTGCTCCTCGCCTCTGCGCCCTCTGGATCTTTTTTCAGGATCTCCACCACACGATGTTTGGTGGATGGGATCGATGCCCTGCAGAGATACAGGCATATTAGAACAAGTCCGATGCAAGACATTGGCATCGGGGGAAGGTGGGAGTAAACGCGTTTTATGGTAAATTAAAAAGATTTCCCATTTCCTGCCCCTCCAGTGTAATTACATCACTTTTTAGAGACAGGCAAGTATTTAAATGATTGTGAGATGAGAGTGATGTTAGGGGAGAGGTGGAGGCTTCGATGGGAGCCAACAGAGATGAACCACTGTGTTGCTCTGGATCCATAGCAATGCAGGAAAAGGGAAAGAAATACCATGAGATTTGCTTTCCTAACATGAAGGATATGCTTCAGAATTTATAATAAAAAGGAACGTATGCATGCGGCATGCAGAAAGGGGATTAGAGGGTGTGGCTGACCTGCTTGCGAGACCTCACAGCGCACTCCTCCAGTGTCTCAGCGGCCTCGAGTTTGCCCTGACGGCGGTAGAGGGCACCAAGGTTTCTCAGGGTAGTATTCACTGTAGGGCTGCATGAAAAAGGGAAAGAAATTTACTTAAAAAGGTCACAAGAGGATGAAAAAGACAAATGCAAACCCATCAGGTTTGGTAAAGGCTGCACTGCATCTAGAGGCTACATCTAGCTTTACGACTAAGCTATAAAACATGGCTATTAGTGTCACCTGTTGACTTTGCAGGCCTTGTACCAGCCACCATACTCTCCGTATGGGGTGTTGTCTCTGTGCTTGCCCTGGAAATAATCCAGAGAGGAAACAAAGAAAAACACAAGAGAAGAGCCAGTTAAAACGATGCGGCAGCGTTTTTCTGTGTCTAACTAATGAACATCCTCTGCATCTGATGCATAATCCTTAAAAGGGCGATACTTCAGACTCCCAGGAAGGCTTTTCACTACCAAACATGGCTGTTTGAGTGGTGTTCTTACCCAGCATCTCCTCTCTTTTTCCTGCATGTGCATCCAGATGGAGAAACTGTTCTGAGCTACGGAGATGGTTTTATATACAACTGAACTCAACACTGAGCAAAATACTTTTATTCATCTTCAAATTACTTTGCTCACATACTGCGGGGTGAAAGCATTACACAAACACATCTATTTAATTAGGTATGTTCAGGGGGTGCGGCAACGGCAAACTGCTCAAAGAGCCATATTTGACAAAAAAGCGAGATCAGGTGGAGGAATGAATTCTCCAGGAGGGGATCGAATCATACGATAAATGAATGAATTAATTAATCAATGATCAAGTTATGCTATTTTCTCATTTTTCTTTCAGACTGGAAAGAAAATTATGCTAAACATACACATTAAACAGCCTTCTTAGGAGAAACTAAGAGGGAGGCTTTAAAAAAACAAAAAAAAAACAAAAACGTGGCGACAGAGGAGACTAATGATTTCTGATTCCTTTTTAATGACCCAGGCAGAAAAAAAGCGTAACATCAGTAACGGTTTTATCAGCTTCAACCCGGTAAACTGTAGCAACCTGCTCAGAATGAGATCTTTTTTTTTTTTTTTTACCATCTACATAATAATAAGCAATAAACCCAGTTTAGTTATAAAACACATTTAATCCAGGCAGAAAATGACAATCTCTAATCTATCATCCATTATGGTTCCTTACCATCAACGATCCAAACTCTTTCTCATGAGCTCGGGTCAGAATCTCTTTGTACAGAATCTCAGCCTCTTTGTATTTCCCTGTTTAGCAGGGAGGGAAGCAGGAGGCCTGCAGAAAAACAGGGAGAAAATACATGTAAATCTGGATGCATTTTAGGGCACTAACTCTTGCAAACCCTGAGGAAAAAATCCATGGCATAAGCGTCATGCAGGGAACAACACCGCAGCGCAGCCCCTCATTTTTACTGGGAAGATTTTACTGACTGTGAAGAAGAAAAAATAACAAAAAACAAAAAAATTGGAGAACATAAAAGTAATGAGCCAGGAGATCCAAAGGACATTAACTACCTCAAAAATATAATAAAAGTAAAAAAGATCTAGCTAATTTCTGTGAGAGAAAATGACAGCCTTGAATGAGCTTAAAAGCTAAAGAAATGCAGAAAATGAAATTTGAAATGTATTAAAAGTGAAACTTTGTGGAGAGAATTCAATCTGTAAAGCAAAGGCCTCTGCAGAGATCATCTGAAAACAGCAATACAAAATGCGTTTCTGTAGAATATTAAGAGCGTTTGTGTGTACAAATAAATGGCTTTAGTGAACATTGAGCCAGGATGCCTCTTTCTCACCAGGTTGTTCTTGGTCTTAGCCACATTGGGATCATCTGGACCCAAAAGCCTGCACTCGTAGATCTCCCGGTGGCGGCAGTAGTAGTACTCCACCTCCTCATATTTGCCCTGGTTCTGGCACGAAATGGGGCCAGATTGTTAAAGCTGTTTGGCTACATCTGGGTGTTCTTTCCCCAGGACCTGACGGCAATACAGAGACAAACTAATAATTCCTGTGTCTTTGTGCTAAAAGTTGCAAAAAAAGCAGCTGGTGATTAGAATGGTCCAAATTTCATAAACTAACGTGTTGATTAAAAACACCACACCTCAGTGAGGTATGGGTGAAATAAGAAACAAAGAGGTAGATAACACACTGCAAAAAAAAAATGAAATCCTAAATAAGTAATTTCCTTCTTAAAATAAGTGCATTTTTTTCTTGAATTAAGGATTTAAGTGAGACACTTTGCCAATGGAACAGGACAATTTACACTTAAAATACGAAAAAAAATTGCATTGTCTTATTTCAAAGTGCATTTTATCTAGATACCTTATTTTAAGAGTAAAAATACTAATTCCATTGGCAAAATCATCTTATTTACCTACTCAAAATTAAGGGTAAATACCATTAATTTAAAGACATTTTTTACTCATTTTGAGATCATTTTTTTTGCAGTGCAGGAAGGCTGAGTAAAAGGTAAGATTGTACATTTTTAAAGAAATGCACAAAAGAGACGTAATAGAGCTAAATCACACCAGTGTAAAAGGCGCTGCAGACAGTTTTAGAAAATCATTTCTGTAATCATCTGATTCGTTTTTTTTTTTTTTTCTGCTGCAAGAACACAGAATATAAAAAGACAGATGACTTGATCCCGAGTGAGCTCAGAATAGGGACCAACAGATAACATTTTTTACCCTTCAAGAGTTCAACAGCTGGTCATGTTCCTAATCCCCTCTTCTGCTTCTCCTCCCTAGTGGCACATCCATTTTTCAGCTGTGCTCTACAATTAAAAGCCATAATTCCCACTCGGGGAACAGCCCCAGAAAAGAACTTTTACACTCTCAATTTAAAAAATCATCTTCTCAATCCAAAGATGATGTTACTGGGGAGACTTTTCGGCGGGCTGTGCTTAGTGCAGGGACATGACCCACCTTTTCTCTGATCTCCCAAGCTCTCTTGCAAAGCGGCACCGGCTTCCTTGTACTTCCCTCTCTTTCCATACAAACACAGCCAAGTTGTTGGGCGTTGCAGCAACCTGGACAGAATAAAGAGACAGATGCAATGATTAGACCCTCTGCTTTTTTTTGTACTGATGCACTTCAGGGATTTTTTACGCTGGAGTCCAGAGGGAGCTAATAAAGTCTTCAAATACAAAGCTCTGTCAAGCTGAGCTCTAAAAAACTCAAACCTCAAGGTGTTAAACAAAAAGAGCTGCAGCATTGCTTTTTGAAAAGCTTACTCTGGGGTGTGGGCGTGTTTCTAAAAAGAAATCTTAACTAGTTTTAAGATTAATCTTTTCAGATTGAGGGCCGGCACATATGCATCTGGATGAACTACAAAAATCATCAAAACTTGATTCATTTTAGTGAAAATTTAATGAAAGATCCAAACTAAAGTTTCTATAAAAAGATTTAACATTACAAAAATAAAAAATCTAAGAAATGATTAATTATGACCTGGACAAATTATTGTAGCACTTTTTCCTCTCATCATTTTTCAGTTTATATGCAGCAAGAATTAGTAAACAGGCCTGCCATAACAGGAAAGTAACATAATATTTCTGACTTTCTGCAACTTATTGTCAATAATATAAGGAATGGAGAACATTAAACAATCAACTTCTTTAGAAATAATTTTTTGTGTCTTTATCCTTCTTATGGAGGGTATCTGCCACTGTCCTATAAGCGCCAAAAATAAGACCATCTAGCCATGTTCTGTATTATTTTTTTAATTTTCTGTGTTAGCCACATATAAGCCCAAATTCTAAACATTATTTATAAATATAATAAATACATTTCGTGCATTACATAAAGGATTGATTAAAAGCGTCCAGGTCAGTCTCTATGTACTTGGCTGCAGATGGAAACCTCTCCTCTAAATAACACAAATTTCACTTTTGAATCAAAAACTGAATTATTTCATTTAGGTTCCAATTAAACATATAACCTGGGGTAGAGTTTTTGTGACAGAGTAAGGCCCAGACAGCTATTGATGGATTACTTCCTGCACCAGTACTGGTAAGCAATCCACCAAAATTAAGTAGAAATTATAAACAAATAGCTAGAGCAAGGACAGTAAACATAGAACTGGAAAAGCGGTTTCCCTCTATTTCTTTCGTTACATAAAACAAACATAAAGGGACAGATGGCTGTAGTACTGCCATGAAAACTGAGCGGCTACAGCTGGGTGGTCTTTGCCCAGGGTTTTCTCCTGCCGGATGGATGGTGCATCGTACGACGATGGGCAGCCTCTTTGTATTTGTTTTGATCCCTGCGCGGGTAGAAAGCAGGACTTTATCAGCAATGAGCAAAATAATGAAGGAGGAAGCAGCTCAAGTGTATCTGTTGATCCTTACCTGTAGACCAAAAAGCCAGGATGTTGAGCATGGTGGCAACATCAGGGTGGTCATGTCCAGAGGTTTTCTCCAAGTCCTCTAAAGCTTGCTTGCAGAGCGGCACCGCCACCTCATATACCTGCCCTGAGAGGCCAGCTGGATCACCAGGTTGTGCAGGGTACCTCCAGGCGGGCCGGTATCTCATAGCCTCCCCTTCGTGGGCTGCAGCCAATGCAGCGCTGTTGTGTTGGTGCTGCACTGTGAGAGGAAAGACCAAAGAATAAACATTTTTAAATTCTTTAGAAAAACAAAGAATCAGGTGGGAGTTCTCGGATGTACATTACTCTGCCTAACCCTAAAACCTCCCTCATTTTTTTACATCACAGACCAAGAGCTGGAAACTGAATTTATTTATTTACTTATTAGTAAAATACACATTTAAGATCAAGTACTAAACATCCTTTCACTTACTTCCTTGACCTTGGTCCCTTCATATTAGGGAAAAGGTCGTCCAAGTTGTGTCTTTTGGTGTTTCTCTGTCTTTTCTCCTGCTGGTCAAAAGAAAAGAGAATCATTAGAACCTCCTTCAGAAATTAAAATATATTTAAAAATGTCAAGAAAAATAAAAGATTTCAAATCCTATTTAACTTGGTTGAGTTAACTTATCATCCATTAAAGAAGGTTACATATAACCATACAAATGATGCTAAATCACCATAAACACAACCAATAAATATTAGACTCTATAGAACCTTATAACCTTTAGGTGGAGGATAAAGTTCTCTCATCTATTAGTAATAAAAAAGACCTGAAACATAGCTGCTAATCCAGACACATAACCAGAGGCCTAAGGCCTAAGCAGGAGAGTTTCTGCTGATTTAAGCAGAAAAGAAAAAGCCAATAACCCCAATTTGGGATCAACATGCTCTGGGAAGGTAATATAGCAGCTCATTGTTGCCACCTCATCAATAAAACCTAAAGTAGCCTCTTTATTTGAGAAAGGTATATATTCCTTACTCAGCAAACCGGGAGGCGTATTTTATCTCCCAAGCACACATGCACATTTCTTTATGGCAACTAGCTAAAATTAGGAACTTTCTACTTATAAACAAATACAAAAGTATTGTAAAACATCTTGGCAAATAATTTAACACAATTACTGATTTAGGGAATTTGTTTTACTGCAATTAAAACACAATGAGAAAGTAAAAATGTATAACCATTATTGGCGCCTGTTGCAAATATGCAACAAACTGTATGGCGACCCAACAGCTAGAATACTGTATTGCATTCTCCCCATGCCAGTTGGCCATATTCAATGAAGATCTGTGAACCGCTTGACACTGACTCTGGTCATTGATGCTGTAAATTATTACGACCATTATAGTTGCTTGCAATATTTACCAACACACTAATATTTCTTAGCTTTTAGTACAACAGCGACCGCTTATTTTCATTTGGCAACTGCTTAACACAATAAAACAACGAAGCACAAACAAACATTTCAGTGTCAAAAAGGTTTTTGGTTGATTTAATTACTTTTCTTTTTTGTACTCTTGGGCTTTTTCAGCCCTGGATACAAATTATACCAAAGCAACACTGTGCAACCTTTAGCCACCAGGAGGAGCTAGATCTGGAACTTCTAGGTTCAGCAAC
This sequence comes from Cyprinodon brontotheroides, assembly GCA_018398635.1. Lineage (NCBI taxonomy): Eukaryota > Metazoa > Chordata > Actinopteri > Cyprinodontiformes > Cyprinodontidae > Cyprinodon > Cyprinodon brontotheroides. The sequence continues at coordinate 14,286 of JAGKQL010002503.1, read as the reverse complement.
ATTTCAACTCTTCTGTCACAAAAATAAACACTACACCTCTGTATTCAGGAAACGTATTGTTGACCACTTTGGACCAGCAGATTGAGAATTTATGGAGCCGCTTGTAAAGATGAGGAAAAAATTGAAACGCACCATGTGATATATGCCAAGCTGAGAAATAATTCAATATCTCTCAAATTAGGCCAATATTTTGGTCAGAAGTTAAGCCGTGATTCAACAACCAGAGGAACATACCGTAATTTTGGGGCTATAAGCCACGACTTTTTCCCCATTTTTCGACCTTGCGGCTTATACAACAATGCGCTTATATATATGGACTTTACAGCTATGGCCACTAGGGTAGCCACTAAATCTATGGATTTTACCATCCCACCATGTTGACGTCACATTTTCTTCAACACACAGAGTACGGGTAGCCGCCAAGCACGCAGGAACGCGGCTGTCCTCGAGAAGCAATTTCTACCGCCAGAAGAGGTAATTTGAGACAGAACGACAGCGAGAAAGACAGACATTGCGGCGCCAGGTGGTTTAAGTTAAACATAAAACCCGCTTAGTCCGGGTATGCGTACATGTGTACAAATCATGCAATTTAGCTTCTCGGCGCTTATATTCAGGAGTCGCATTTCAATAGTCCTAAAAACACATCTGGGTATGCAGCAAATGAGAGCACCTGCTGACTGTAGCTTAAATGCAAAGATATGAGAGCTCTTCCAGATTTTTTCTAGTGACTCAGTATGCATCAAATTGCATATTAAAGCAGCTGTGAAAACAGAAAAACTATGGAAATTGAGAAAAACGTGAAATTTTGTAGCCTATTATTGGTAATCAGCCTTAGTACAACTGACATTTTGAACTGTTAAATCTAAGAAGAATTAGGGATGCCTAGATAAAAGCACCATTCACAACTAACCAATATTGCAGATTTAAGTTTTGACCAATACAAATACTGAATGGATACGAGATCAGCACAAATTATTCCAGCCTTGCGCATTTTATTTTTTTTAGAGTGGAATATTAGAAAAATGTTTGTTGGTGTTTACGAACATAAATGCCAACAGTCCACAACAACAGACCCCGTTCTAAGGGAAGATCCGTTCTTACAAGTTTGAAATTTGCATGTTTTCTAAGACAAAACAAAGTTTTTGTGTCCACTTTATAACTCAAAAGCTTATTCTGACATTTTGAATTCAAAAGCTTCCTGGATGGCAAAAAGCGTCTTTTAAACTTGGAAACAAAAGTCCAGTGGGTTTTTTTTTTACTTTTAGAAATGACGAACTTGGACTCAGCTTTATTTGTCCCTTGGGATTACTCCATCAGGGAAATTCTGGTACAAATAGTTAAAGCAAGATACCAAGACTATGACCTTTGATGACTGAGAAGATTCACCAGCAAATTCCACAACAATAGGTATGAGAAGAACTGAGCCATGAAAAGGGTTACATCAATGGGTCCTTTTCTTTCCCTGCACCAGTCCCAGACACCCATTCTCACTGCAAGTGCAACTACAACAATAAACCCATTTTATGTTTGCTGACTTTTAGCATGCTTTCATGTTTTGATGATGATCTTTAGTGATGAGCTCCAGGTCTTTAGTGTGGAAAGCATCCTTTATTTAAAAATATATATATATATATATATAACTCAACACCATACAAATAGTTGAAAGATTTCCTCATAGGGCTGTTAAAGATTTACTTACAGTGGGCGAGACGTCTTCATCATACTTTTTGAGCTGGTTCATGAACTCCAGGTGCTTCTTCTCCTCCTCCAGCTGGGCCACGCTCTGCTCGCTCTTCTGGAGCTTCTGCTGGGTGTTGGCCAGCTCGTCCCGCAGCCACTGGTTCTCCTGGCAAAGCCTCCTCACCTGAGCGCGCAGCTTCTGCTTCTCAGACTCCACCGCGTTCAGGTGATTGGACAGAGCCATCATCACCTGAGGTAGAGACAGCATCGAGGATAGAGGACATTTAACGGGACGGAAGAACCATAGCAAAGGACAAGAAAGACAACTACAAATGCAGTCAGATTCTGAGTGAATCATGATCACCATGTGAACTCAGTATAGAATGAGGAAGCTGTGAGGAGGAAACAAGCCGGACGACTATCCAATATAACCTATATTATCATAGGCTTCTTTTCCTTATTTTTCCTTACCTGGGCTTCTCCCAGGCCTAGCTCGATCATCTCTACTGACTTGCGGAGCAAGTTGGACTTCTCATGGACCAGGTTGGCCTCTTCATCCTTCTTTAGGCACTTGATGGTCTCCAGCAGGCTGTGGAGGATTGAGTTGTGCTCGTTCTTCAGGGCCTCCCAGGGCGCAGGGATGACCAGCTTTGTGAGGTGGTATTCCCTCCTGGGGAGAGCTTCTCCAGCTTCTCCCTCCCGTGGAATACCATAGTTGACATTTTGCGCAACGGGCTCAAGAGCCTGAACCAGAGGAAACAGAAAAAATCAAAACTATTTTAGAATTGTGTTTGTTTTCCGCCGACTTAGGTGCGACAAGGGATTTAAAAAGAAAGGGTGCAGATAGCCCATCTATTATTCTATTTTCTAAGCTGCTTTAGCTGAGATGAGTGATTTACAAAACCAAGAACAGCAGATAATCTGGTTGATTGTTTTAAAACGGTTTTAGAAACGTTCATCTTAAAACAAAAAATTAACTTGTATGTTGGTTGAGCGCAAAATCAGGGGTTGTCCTCAAATGTATTAGAGTGAATAGAATAAAATAGAAAATAAATGAATCAATTTGGCTATATATTTTATCTTAGGCTACTTAATATAATATTGAACTTTTTAGCTACTGATAAAATTAAAAAACTATTTCCCCTATGTAAACAATAAGGGAAATAGGCTCCCACCACCACAGCAGATGGCGCTTATGGGATCCCTTTTAACTGCAACTGAAAACACCAAACAACATGGTACAGAAACAGGAATGATAGGCTATCTTCTGATGGCGTATAAAGCTCTTTAATATCCCTCTTTATTTCCATTTTTGCATATTACCTTATGGTATTTGCATTGCAATACCAATTTAATAATGTATTGTGATGTTTTTGTATCATAACAACCTTGGCAATACTCATCCCTGCTGTACGTAGGATTGTTTTGATAAATACGATACTTCCTAACCTGCTCTAATAGGCCGGCTGACTATTTAAAGCAATAAATGTATGGTTGGATCAATCTCTGTCAATGTAAATATACCTTAAGTGGAAATGACATAAAATCTCTAAACTAATCGTAATTCATGAATGCAACCCAATAATTAATGTGCTGAAATGACATTTAAAATTGTTTTTTAACTAAATTAAATGAGTTTGTGTTTTAAAACTTTTTCTGTTTAAGAAGCTCCAAGAGGGGAGACATTTCATCTACAATGATGGACTGCTTGTGTTCCTTTTTCTCCCTAAATTGTCAGAAATTTGTAAAAAAAAAAAAAAGGGTTTTAATCAAACAAATACAAGCATCTTACAAAAAAATGTCAGGCTTAAGCAGCCAACAAGAACAATAACCTTTTAGGAAGACTTGGAATCCCTTTTCTACAGACAAAAATACATATTATAAAAAAAAAAACTGCAGTGTTTGGATCTAAGCTTAATGACAAGCTAACTAATTGAGGCAAATCTTAAAAGGAGAAGCTAGAACAAAAAAAGCTCCAAATAATGATCTTCAATGACTCAGCTGCGCAGGGGGTGTCACACAAACTCTCTAAAGAGCAAAAGTAATTCAGCTAATGTAAAATTGTTAGTCACATCAATTGATGCAGCTTTGTTTCTAAATATTTCTTTTAGCAAGCCGTGCTTCTTTTGTATGACATGAAATGTGATCTCAGTGTGTACAGGGATTTTTCCGTCAATGTTAACCTACACCGTCTCATCTCTGAGCTCCGGTAATAAGATCACCCTCCAGCAGTGAGAGATGTACCCAGAGGTTATCTAATCGCTCAATGTAAGACACACAGTGGGTCAGCATTTCTTCAGGAAGCTCATCTGCATACACTGGTTATCTGTGTGCATTGAGCAAAAGGCCACACCCTGCACAACACAAAACCCACTCTGAAGGCCACAGAAGATATTCAGCTACAGGAAATCATTTGGGGATTTGGTGCCAATAATAAGCTGCAGTGCTCCAGGTTACCAGAGGAGATACTTTCTGATCCCAGCTTCAAAACACAGCCTGCTGTGAATGTTAGTGTAAAATGACAACAACAAAAAGTACCAGTAATAATAACCGTCAAGCTGCCTGCAAAAAAAAAAAAAAAAAAAGCAGCTGGAAAGACTTAACAATACGGAAAAATGCCAGGCATGTATTGCGTACCTTGAACATGTGACATTTCCCCCAAAGAGTCCGAAGGTTAACTGTGACTCAAAGCCTCATTACTGTTGGCTACATGCATAAAGGAAAACATCCAGGCCCTAAACAACTGGGACTCAGTCAGAAATAAAACTTCAAACTTATAGCTGAGAGTTTAAAATGCAATGACTGTGTTTACGGGTACCGAGGATGACTATGGTTGAAGAGATGATGAGGTGGCGAGGGAGGAGTTTTCCTTGTAATTAGAGGGCAGTGTTTTTATAGCAACAGGAGAGCATCACAGACAACCTCTCATAGAGATCAGAGTTCATTACGTTAACAACCGCAGGAAAAAACATCACACAAAGCAGGTTTTAGTGCTAAAAGAAGTGTTTTCTTATGTTCATTCATGCTTATATTCTAACAGAACCTCCATCAGGATCCTGTTTGAATATTTGATAACCTTAAAGCGACCCACATGCATAGGAGAACACAGCAGCAGTACGCCCTTTCTAGGAGTAATAATGGATCCCAACATCTCTGTGTTATAAATTGTTGAGCAATGGGATCCTACGTTACTATCATCACATCGTAACATGAAGAATGTCTGTAGAGCTGTTACCTCTGCAGAGATGTCTGTGAGGATGCACCGCACCATCAGAGCCAGTTAGATCAAATATGGGGGTGTAACAATTCTGACTTCTTTGGGTGGAAATCTGTTGGTTTTCAGTTTGAAAGGCTGTAATATCCCATCCATCATTACCAGGTGGCTTTTAAAACAACTATCTTTGAACAAAATTTTTTTTTCTTTATGTGGTTTGAAGGAAGCCAGATGCAACCAGAGCAGAAACTTCATTATTTAAGACTTGAAGTTTGCTCTTTATTCAGGCAGCTACCTCTAAACAGACAATAACCTCATTAGAAACCAGGAAGCTCAACATGATAATGAAAGGTTAACACAATATTGGTGCATAGAGCTAAAGCCAATTCAAAATGGCCACACCACCTAATTTTGTCACCAATTTCGCCCAGTGACCCGTTTGAGGGCGGGAAGAAGAAAAAAGGCATCTTTGAGCAGTTAGTGGAAACAAATCAGAGCTGGCTGGTTGGTTTGCAGCAGGTTCACTACATTCAACTCATTGGTTAAATGGTGTGTTTGTTTATCCATAGGATAAAAGTAAAAAAGTAATATCTGAATCATCTTCTGCTCAACCAATCCTGCACTTCTGCCTTGTTATTTATGTCAAATCATGTAGCGAACAAAGTGAAAGTCTCAGAAGTTGTTCATGAAGTGTTGATTTGTGTCATGTGTGGATACTTGACGAAGCGGCTCAAACCAGAAACTGAACAGCTGGTGCTCCACTGAAAGTTATGCAGCTGTGGAGATCTCTGTTCAGAATGACACTTTAATTGTCCGTTTACCAACAGCTGGGAGCTCTGGACAAGCAGCAGAGATTTTAGGAAGGCAACATCAACTAAAAAAGAAATAATACTTTCCCAAGTTTGGCAGGCCAATTATCAAAATGGTCATGTATCATGTACCAATAGCACCCAGTAAAGAAGGTCACTAATGTTAATAAATGAAACATAACCCTTGGAAACACTTTAGGCGAATAATTTTACATTCATCGTTAAGCTTCATAAATACCTGCGTTCTAAACTACACAGGATTAAAATGATTAAAAGATTGAATCATTTACTGAAAGAGCAGAGGAGAGCATGTTAAAAACTCTCCTCAACTGCCATATTAAGTCTTTTCTGCTATAATTCTTATATAACCTTCACTATGATTTTACGTTACAAAAAGAAGTGAACTGTAATAAAAAACCCTCTGACCAAACGGGGTTAAAAAGAGAAAAACAGCAACCATTTCTGAAGGGGAAACACATTAAATTAATACACTAATCTTTTGAGTTTTCATCATCTGTGGACCAAATACATTCCTCTCTCATAAATATTGAAGTTTTCATTATAAACTTAAAATCCCAGCAGGGTTTTAAAGTTTATAATGAGCTATGACCAATTAAAATCAGGAATAACCTGTTAGTGAAAGACAAATGTTGACTTGGTGAATACATGGAAAGCAGAGTGAGCTGACAGCCTATTATATTTATGACCCGAAGCAAATTATCAAAAGAACAGAATAACTCAAATTTGCATAGTAAAATAAGTAACAGAGCTTTTTATTGTCTTCGCTGCATTAGTCACGGTGAAAAACTTGCACTTTTCCGGTGAAGTCTACGCGCGTAAAACCGGGAAAAATGGGCTGAGCATTACCTCTCTTTCATTGAGTTTGGCTTCAAATCAATCCTCCTGAATGTTTTCCCTTTGAATGATCAAGAACATCCAGAGATCACACTGCTTGTTACCCCTTCGTGAGCGCAATCCAGCTTGTCACCTGTGTGCGGATAAAACTAACTGGGGCGCCACATTGAGCTCATAAGGCGTACGCCATCCCCTTAAAACTCTTTTCCCAGGATAAAACACTCCAAACACCTTCCATCTTTCAGAGAGGGGAAGTTAGTACACTTAGAGATCTTTAAGGCAGGGGTGAGGAATTTGGCATCCAATGTTTTGCTTTTATGGGGACATACCTTTGCTTCAGTAATCTGTAACTTTTAATGCTAAGGGGCAAATTATATAAAGAAATAAAGAAATGCCAGTAACTGACTACAGCTGTAGCTGAAAATATTCTATGAAAAAAAAAAAAAAAAGTAAAAAGGCATTATATGACTTTATTTACTCTATTTAATTGCTTCCAGGCAAGGTCCAAAACTTGGCTCATTCTTCTAGAAGCCGAGAAGAGATGCTGCTGGAAGACTGTACAAAAGCTAACATGCATCAACATAAAAAACAGGCGTTAATGCTAATGGCTCCCACATACATGCCTTTGATTTGTAATCCTATTGTGTTGTGATAAAATATGCACGAAAATCCCCAAAAAAACCTACCAATGCTGCAGTGTAAATTAGCCACACTAACTGTTGAAAAACTGTCATCCATCTATCACCTGAAATAACTGAAAAAACAACCATTTTTTTTTTTTGGTGCTGGAGGCCTCATACATATAAAAGAAAATGGTGATCTCACCTTCTTCTGCTACATTCCAGGAAAATACATGAAACTCTAGTAAATTCTCAAAGTAAGAAGGATAAAATCCGCATGAAACTGAACACAGATGGGATTAAAATGAGACGGTAATGAGAGGGAATGGATGATGATGCTGCAGAGGAAGAGGGAGGGAGAGAAGGGAGCTGCCTGCAGGGATGACTGGCGCGCTGCAGCAGTCCAGAACAAAGCAACACATCAGCTAAAAGAGGTCTACAGTAGGGGCGGGCCGCACAGCGAGGCAGGCGGCGCAAGAGCAGCAGGTTGGGTGGGGAGGTACTAAGCTCTCCTCTCTCCTCTATACCAGACATTACAGAATAACGCAACGACAACCAAAAGGGACTCAGGGAGAAATAAATTGAAGAAAAAAAAAATGTTTTCAGCCATTTGCATTTTCTCTAACAAAGGATCCTGTTGGCAGCGGAAAGCATGAACCTCTTTTATAATCCAGCTATTCTTAATATGAAACACACACTGAAAACGAGTAGCAGCATAATGTAACTTGCGGATAGCACCCCAATCATTCAAAGCTCAGTTAACACTGCAGCAAACCAGCCACGCTTACACAAACAGCATTCTAAGATCTTCTATCATCACGAAAGCTCCCAGCCGGGGACTGGGCATATATTCTTTTCACCATTGGTGAAAAAAATAAGGCTAATAATATGGAGCACAAAACTAATTAAAATGACTAGAAAAGTTGCATTAAGATCCATTTTCTACAGTTGTGTTAAAAGCTTTAAAAATATAGCTGACCCAAAAGGATTGTGTGTAGAGTTTAAACTGGTACATGTGTGTGCTCTTTAACCCTTTTGATAAAGATGCAATGTTTAAGTTTTGAAACTTGCTAACACATATCCCGGTTTTCTTTGAAATCTGATCAGTTGAGGGTCCATATTTTTTAAACAATCTGTTAAAAGGGAAAGAATAGCCAAAATATTTTTAAATAAAAAAGAAAATGGCTGTTAATATAATTATCACTCCTGTTTTTCGGCCAAGAATGCGTCCCTGTTTTTATTTAGGTTTTAGGTAGATTTCCAGCAAGAAAAAGGTTTGTACTACATTCAATTAATTTAATATTCGAGGGAAAAAAAGCCTATGGTCTCAATTGATGAAAAGAGAAACAGAATGTCAAGCTGATTTGCATTGGTGAAATTGCTGATGTTACTTCAGTTTAAAATTGACCTTACAGGTGCAGCAATCCAAGCTTTTTCTTTTATTTCTTAAAAGCTAACCTGCTTTAATGAGTCTAATGGTTAAAAAAAGTGATTCAGGGCAAATGTTAAAATTGAGACGTTTTAATTTAGATTACCTTCAAAATACAATAACAAAAAAAACAAAAAATACTTTTTACTTTAAAGTTCCAAATTTTAAAATAATAGAAGAGATCAGGCTGCAGTGAGTCCCTGCAGAGGCAAACAATGCAACGACCTGACCACCACGTTTCCCTCCATCTCTTACACAAACATTAATCCAACAGAATCGGTGCCAGACACAAAGGAGAGACGGGCACGCGGGAGGGTGTGGCAGAAGTGCCACAGTCACCCATCAATCCTCTGACTATACCTTTAAACATGTCCGACAACAACCGGTCCTAAGATCATCCTTAACCTCAATAAAATGAATCAGCTAGAGCTTTTCTGCGCTCCATAGTAGTTGTTTTATTTTACGGTAATTACACGTTAACGACACTGACGTGAAGAAAGGCACTGCTGAAAAGATACAAAATGACCCTAACCAAGTAGAAGGTAGATAGAGATATAAACACTGTTCAGGAGTGTTTTCAAGAAAATGTAGCTTCGTGGATCGTAAACGTGGCAGAAGGTGGCTACGTTTAAAGAATCTATTCAAATATATAAAACTGAATGATCTTGTAGTTTTCTTTTATAGGTTAATATTGATGTTTCATAATATCTCAAACCGTGTTTGTGCACAGCGAACTTCACAGACTGTCCACAGATGCGGTTTGCTGCTTCCACTTTGGATTGGCTAACCGTTGGCTTCACCCACTCCCCTGGCTATTGGCTTCCAGCTGTTTTAATGTCTCATTTCGGTCATTTAAAACACTGGGGACTCAAGGTAAATAAACCGGATAATCGTTATAACATACAGAACTAAATATTGGGATTAACATCATTGTATAGTCTGTTTCTTTACCGAGCTAAGACTTATGGCTGGCTCAGCCCCTTCCAGATCAAAAATGTTCTACGCAGCAAAATATTCCCACAAGGCATTGCGTCTAGTGCTGGTTAAAGTCGTCATGTTTTGTGTTCTGCCCTGAAAACTGGAAAATGTGAGCATTATGACACATTGGACATTTTTAGCCTAAGCTGCAATTCTGCAGTGCTGGAGGTATTTTAGGATTGGGGCCACTGCAATTTTTTTTTAAAGTTAACTGATTTTTTTAATTTTATTTCAGTATAATATGAGAAAAAAGTCAGAATTTGGACTTTTTCCCCCATATTAAACTGAAATAATATATAAACATTTTGCATTTTAGATAAAAAAAAATAAAATAAAATAAATCATCTGTCAATATGTCCAGTCGAGAAGTGGAAAATTTTTATTTTCATCGATTTTAATTTTTAAAATTAAAAATGTTTTAAGGAACCTTTGGTTGTCCAATTATTAATCATAAAATTATTGACCGATTAATCAATTTGCAAAAATTATCGTCAGTTGCATTCCTAGTTTAAGGATCTCCTAACAGCTGTGTCTAAGGTTTACTGGGGGGACATTAAGCCTTAAAATGGCTGTCAAATCCTTTCAAGTATCATCTCTGAAATATTTTTTGGAGCAAGACATAATGTGTTTAGATTAAAATTTTGACATGCCTCATGTTGACAGGTTCCATTTAAGCAGATTTTTCTTCATCTTTCACCATTTTCCTCATTCTATGTATGAGGCAAACTTTCTGATTCAACATATTGTAAGTTTAAGTGTGATAATATAATTTAAAGACAGCTTTAAAAAATATGTTTACTTACAGGTAGTTTTTTTTAAGACTAGGATGGAATCACTTGAATAAGGTAGATTTGGATAATCATCTCATATCTTAGACATCTTATTTCATGTGATCAGGTTCTTTTGTCAGGCATTCAGAGTTTTTGAAGGGGATCTGAAACATCTACATACAACTAAGTGGAACAAGAAATGCCAAAAAAGGAGATATTTGTAAAGGGGGAAATAAGCAAAAAATACATAAATGAAAAAAAAAAAAAATACAAATTTAAAAATAAAAGATAAACGAGCCCTCTTCCATGTTTACTAACTATTAAAAACCCATCAGGGAAACAAAATGTGCAAACAAAATGACGATAAAGATGTCTAAGTATAAACTGATTCATTTCATCAGCAAAGGTTCCTCAGTGGCAATTATTAAATTCAGATCAGAATAAGATATCCAGAGCATAAAATCTGTATACATTTAATTCATGAAAAAAATGTAATTTTCGTCCAAACCCTTTAAGGAATGGTGCATTGATATATAATGATTAATGTGGATATATGTAATGAAGCAGACGCCTTCACGCTTGTGTTCTGTCAGCAGCAGTGCAATGGTGCCCCCTTGTGGCAAGTTTGAAAACTAACGCCGTTCAATAAGTGGGTTTGCAACATTTTATAGCCGGAGATGTAGTTCGGACACTATTTTATAGTGATGTAATGAATATTTGCTTTATTTTATTATTATATTTTTTTTTTACTTGATCACTTTAGGGTTTGAAAAAGATCCGTAGATCTGTAGATGTAGATCTGGTGTCGTTTGTTTCTCTTTCCTTGTCTGTGGGGAGACTGATGTAGAAACCAGTGGCTGCTGGCCAATAGAGGGGCTCACACCCAATGACACTAATTAAGACTTAAATAATATATATATATTTTATAATTAAATTCTGGGGTCATTTAATTAGAACTCATTGCAGGTAGTTTCATTTTGGTTCTGAAGACCTGATTAAATCATGAAAAGGAGCGAAGGACACAACCTGGTCCAATGTTTTCTGGTCGATACCTGAACTTGGTATCAACCCATTTATTAGAAAAACGTCTGAAATAAACTGAGATGAACATGACTGGTTTTATTCTGGAAATCAACTGTCCTTCATTCAGTTAATTTTGACTTAATTCCTGTTTTTATTACTGATGTTTTCTTCCCCTACTTCCTGGTTGTCACTCCTGCAGTTTATTAATAATAAACATATTATTATTCCTTGATGTTTGCCTCCATGTGACTCTAAACACACTCTGCAAACATGTAGGAAATGGGCCGTATTTAGTGAAACTACACCAGGGGAGGAAGACTAGTATCAGAATTTTATTCTAACAGGTCTTGATCTAAGGGGATGTGAAATCCCATTTTCTGATCTTATTTTCTAAAGTTCCTCCATCTAAATCAGGCCCATTTTACTTCATTCATGCTGAGTAATCTTCATCTGTCCAGCAGTGATGCGAAGCAGAGCGCCATCGTTTCTGCTCTTTCAGCAGCTAATCTGCTCAGAGACAGCAGCTGTGCTTTTTTGTTTTACATCTTTAATCTTATAGATGTCTTCAGCTGGATGGGAGGGTTCTGACTTTGTTCAGTCTCCTAATGAGGAGCCTTTTCATGGTCTCCTGTTATTTTGTATTATATGTGTAATTTTGTATGTAACTTTTTTCTGTAAAATGTTTAAAGAAAAGTTTGAATATAAAAACAAAAAACAAAACAAGAACTCTTTATCTCCTAAATTAATCTAGTAAAAATGGTGAATATATACAATGATCCCTAAACTAGTAATTTACCAAACCTTAATAAATATAGGCTCTATAAAGACAAATTAAATGATTTTGAGAGCAAGTAACATTTTTTTTCATTTATTTAATCACAAAAAAATCAAAAACAGTGAACAGTATTTGTCAGGGATCACCATGAGGGTAAATAATTAACTCTGGATTGCTTCTGATGAGGCTCCCATGTGCCTGACATTAACATTTGATTTTAATAAAAAATTACAATGACAAAACACGAAAAATTCAAAGCAAGATAAAAAGAACAGTCAAGTTAAAGATCTTGACGTTCTGCTAACCAAGTGAAAAAATAAAGATTACAAAAACTTTTTTGGTCGGCTTCAGCTCTCCGAAACATGCCAACCTGCCTGTTGCTGCCAACCTGAAAGACACATTTATCCACCATGAATACAAGAAAAAAAATATTAATTAAATAAAGCAGACTTTCAGACCCCTAGTTCTTCCTGCAAGAAAATATGTTTTGGTCATGCTTTCATATAAATTCCCAGAGAAGGGACCACAAAGGTGTGAATCTATAATACCTTCACTTTGAGAGTCCAGATGCTCCCTCAGATCCTGTTCCTTGTCCTCCAGAGGCCTGAGTAAGACTCTGGGTGCGGTTTATCTGCTCAATGCAAAACTACATAAAGATGAAAAAGTCTCAGACAACCCCTGCTTACACTTGGACATACAAGAATTTGAAAAAACTTTTATCCAAGGTCAGAATTGTGCCCAAAGGGTACGTGCGTGATAAATACACACACGCAAACTGCTCTCCATGCATATTTTAAATGTTTTATGAATGCAGATTGAATACCATGAGGGCCCCAATATGTCACTAGCATGAGTGCATGGACCTTTTCTGTGGTGGAGGCCAGCTTTTTATGCACCTGTATTTATTTATAACAAATGTATTTTAAACAAAAATGCTTGTATAAGTATTTGTCACTCGTGTGCCCTTTTGGGAGAATTTAGACATCATACTTTTACCTTGCTGAATTTCTCTTCCAGCTCATGGCGTTCTTCCTTCAGACATCTCAGGCTCTCCTGAGGAATTCTAAGTGGACCCTGTAAAACACACTGTGAAAAAATCCACTTCTAGCAGCAAAGAGTTGATCTAATAGATAAAATAAGTATAATGAGCATCAACGACATAACCTTTGTATGTGGTAAGAAATTTGTTATCTTTTTAAGCAGGTTAAAGGAATAGTACACACAAAACATGATTAGCCTTCATTTTCTACTCACCCCCATGCTGAACAACACTCTGGAGTACTTTTTTGATATCTCAAATGCATCTGGAGATCTGGGAGGCTTCTTGCTGTCTGCTGACATTCAAATAATGGAGGTCTATGGCGCCCGAGACAGAAAGGTCCATAAAAGTCCACAAAAAACATGTCAATAATCCTCCATACTGGTCGTCCAATGTATTCCAAGTGTCCTGAGTGGGTAGCGTCCATAATTTACTCGAAACAAAGTCATTTAGAATGTTTTTAGAGCATAAACAGTAGTGTATAGGATTTCCTAAAAGCGCGTTCACGACGCTACGGAAACCGCGGCAGACCAAACCGGATGAAAGTGCGCATTCAGCGTCTGCTCTGCCAATAATGCAAGCGTAGAAGAAGAAATGTGCTGTTTACCTGTGCAAAGAAAGAAACAACGAAAGAAAAATGTCTGAGGACTTCAGTGTTGAGGAAGAGCATGAGTTCTTTGCCGAGCTGAATGCGCACTTTCATCCGGTTTGGTCTGCCGCGGTTTCCGTAGCGTCGTGAACGCGCTTTTAGGAAATCCTATACACTACTGTTTATGCTCTAAAAACATTCTAAATGACTTCGTTTCGAGTAAATTATGGACGCTACCCACTCAGGACACTTGGAATACATTGGACGACCAGTATGGAGGATTATTGACATGTTTTTTGTGGACTTTTATGGACCTTTCTGTCTCGGGCGCCATAGACCTCCATTATTTGAATGTCAGCAGACAGCAAGAAGCCTCCCAGATCTCCAGATGCATTTGAGATATCAAAAAAGTACTCCAGAGTGTTGTTCAGCATGGGGGTGAGTAGAAAATGAAGGCTAATCATGTTTTGGGTGTACTATTCCTTTAAGCTCCGCCTTGGCTTCT
>JAGKQL010002502.1:0-16575 GCA_018398635.1 Cyprinodon brontotheroides | reverse complement strand
AGTGTAAAGTTCTTCTGGGGGCTGTTCCCTGAGTGGGAATTATGGCTTTTAATTGAGAGCACAGCTGAAAATGGATACAAAGCACTAGGGAGGAGAAGCAGAAGATAGATTAGAGACATGACCAGCTGTTGAACTCTGAAGGGTAAAATGTTATCTGTTGGTCCTATTCTGAGCTCACTCGATCAGTCATCTGTCTTTTATATATTCTGTGTTCTTGCAGCAGAAAAAAAAAAACAAAGATCAGATGATTACAGAAATGATTTTCTAAAAACTGTCTGCAGCGTCTTACACTGGTGATTTAGCTCTATTACGGTCTCTTTGTGCATTTCTTAAAAAATGTACAATCTTACCTTTACTCAGCCTTCCTGCACTGCAAAAATGATCTCAAAATGAGTAAAAATGTCTTAAATTAATGGTATTTACCCTTAATTTGAGTAGGTAAATAAGATGATTTGCCAATGGAATTAGTATTTTTACTCTTAAAATAAGGTATCTAGATAAAATGCACTTGAAATAAGACAATGCAATTGTTTTTTCGTATTTTAAGTGTAAATTGTCCTGTTCCATTGGCAAAGTGTCTCACTTAAATCCTTAATTCAAGAAAAAATGCACTTATTTTAAGAAGAAATTACTTATTTAGATTTCATTTTTTTTTTGCAGTGTGTTATCTACCTCTTGTTTTGTTTTCACCATACCTCACTGAGGTGTGGTGTGTTTTCTAATCAATATCGTTAATGATGAAATTTGGACCATTCTAATCACCAGCTGTTTTCTCTTTGCACCTTTAGCACAAAGACACAGTGAATTATTAGTTTGTCTCTCTGTATTGCCGTCAGGTCCTGGGGAAAGAACACCCAGATGTAGCCAAACAGCTTAACAATCTGGCCCTACTGTGCCAGAACCAGGGCAAATATGAGGAGGTGGAGTACTACTACTGCCGCGCCCTGGAGATCTACGAGTGCAGGCTGGGTCCAGATGATCCCAATGTGGCGAAGACCAAGAACAACCTGGTGGAGAAAAGAGGCATCCTGGCTCAATAAGTGCTCACCTCAAAAGCCATTTATTTGTACACAAACGCCTTAATATTCTACAGAAACGCATATTTGTATTGTTGTTTTATTATCTCTGCAGAGGCCTTGCTTTTACAGATTGAATTTCCTTTCCACAAAGTTTCACTTAATACATTTCAAATTTCATTTTCTGCATTTTTAAGCTAAGCTCATTCAAGGCTGTCATTTTCTCTCACATGAAATTAGCTAGATCTTTATTCTTTTTGTATTATATTTTTTAGGTAGTTAAATGTCCTTGATCTCCTGGCTCATTACTTTATGTTCTCCAATTTTTTTTTTTTTGTTATTTTATCTTCTCACAGTCAGTAAAAATCTTCCCAGTAAAAAATGTGAGGCTGTATGCTGCAGTGTTGTTCCTGCATGGCCGCCTATGCCGCATGGATTTTTCTCCTCAGGGTTTGCAGAGTTAGTGCCCCAAAAATGCATCCGTATTTACATGTATTTTCTCCTGTTTCTCTGCAGGCCTCCTGCTTCCTCAAACAGGGGAAATACAAAGAGGCTGAGATTCTGCACAAAGAGATTCTGACCCTCGAAAGCTCATGAGAAGTAGCCAATCGGCTGATGGTAAGGAACCATAATGGATGATAGATTAGAGATTGTCATTTTCGCCTGGATTAAATGTGTTTTATAACTAAACTGGCTTATTCAAGCTATTATTATGGTGATGGTAAAAAAAAAAAGATCTCATTCTGAGCAGGTTGCTGGCAGTTTACCGCTGAAGGATAAACCGCTATGATGTTCTCGCTTTTTTTTCTCTGCCTGGGTCATTGCAAAAGGAATCAGAAAATCATTAGTCTCCCTGTCTACGCCTTGTTTTTGTTTTTTTTTAAAAGCCTCTTATTTTCCTAAGAAGGCTGTTTAATGTGGCGTAGGCATAATTTTTCTTTTTCCAGTCTGAAAGAAAATGAGAAAATAGCATAACTTGATCATTGATTAATTAATTCATTCATTTATCAAAAGGATTCATCCCTCCCTGAGAATTCATTCCTCCACCTGATCTCAAGTTTTTGTCAAATATGGCTCTTGAGCAGTTTGCCGTGCCGACCCTGAATCCACCTAATTAAATAGATGTGTTTTGTGTAATGCTTTCACCCTGCAGTATGTGAGCAAAGTAATTTGAAGATGAATAAAAGTATTTTGCTCAGTGTTGAGTTCAGTTGTATATAAAACCATCTCTCCTGTAGCTCAGAACGCTTCTCCATCTGGATGCATGCAGGAAAAAGAGAGGAGATGAGGCAGGGTAAGAACACCTTCAATTAAACAAAAGCTGTATGTTTGGTAGTGAAAAGCCTTCCTGGGAGTCTGAAGTATCGCCCTTTTAAGGATTATGTATCAGATGCAGAGGATGTCTGTTAGTTGTGACACAGAAAAACGCTGCTTCTATCGTTTTAATCCGCCTTTTCTCTTGTGTTTTTCTTGTTTCCTCTGGATTATTTCCAGGGCAAGCACAGAGACAACACCCCATACGGAGTATGGTGGCTGGTACAAGGCCTGCAAAGTCAACAGGTGACACTAATAGCCATGTTTTTATAGCTTAGTCGTAAAAGCTAGATGTAGCCTCTAGATGCAGTGTGTAGCCTTTACCAAACCTGATGGGTTTGCATTTTGTCTTTTCATCCTCTTTGTGACCTTTTTAAGTAAATTTCCTTTCCCCTTTTTCATGCAGCCCCACAGTGAATACCACCACCCTGAGAAACCTTTGGTGCTCCCCTTCCGCCAGGCAAACTCGAGGCCGCTGAGACACTGAGGAGGCGCCAGGAGGTCTCAGCAGGTCAGCCACACCCTCTAATCCCCTTTCTGCATGCCGCATGCATAATGCCTCTTTTCATTATAAAATTTTGAAGCATATCCTTCATGTTAGGAAAGCAAATCTCATGGTATTTTTTCCCTTTTCCTGCATTGCTATGGATCCAGAGCAACACAGTGGTTCATCTCTGTTGGCTCCCATCGAAGCCTTCCACCTCTCCCCTAACATCACCTCATCTCACAATCATTTAAAAATACTTTGCCGTCTTCTAAAAAAGTGATGTAATTACATCAGGAGGGGCAGGAAATGGGAAATCTCTTTAATTCTCCCATAAAACGTTTTATTCCCACCCATTTTCCTCGCTACCGTTCGCATCGGAGCTTGTTCTAATCCATGCCTGTATCTCTGCAGGGCATCGATCCCATCCACCAAACACGCAGGGTGGGAGATCCTGAAAGATCCAGAGGGCTTAGAGGTCGAGGAGCAGAGATAGTCTGACCAGCGTTATAATACGAGAGCGCTCTGAGACCCATGTAGGAAGTGAGTATGGGCGCGAGTGGAACGGGTGAGTACAAATCCACTATTGAATAAACACGACTGCCTTCTTCTTGAAAACCAGCCGGTGTCAGTGATTCCACAGAGAGTCTGGGCTGGTACAGAAATTCACTGCTTCTTCCTAATGTCATTTAAAGATGACACCGGTGTAAAACATAGGAGGAATCCTTCCAATTTTGGACCTTTTAAATATGTAATATTAAAATATCTTTTAAAAATACTTGATTGTATTCAATGTCAATAGAACCAGAATAATACATACAGGCTCATAAAACACATGCCTTAATATTTGTTTAAATTCTCCTCAAGAAGTTGCACTTTTGGCTGACATTTTTATTTTTTGGCAGCAATTAACACTTTTAAGAGCAGTTCTTATAGAATAAGTGACTAGCTTTTCTTTTGTAAAGCTAAAATTAAAAGTTATAATTAGTCTCAGACATCCAGGAAGAAAAAAAAGTTCAGATTGTTAGATTATTTTCCCAGAAGTGTTTCAGTGAATGTTGGTGCTACCACCTTGCTTGACAGTTTGTAGCGCCTCCTTAGGTTTGAACGCTTTTACAACTGCTCCCCTGGGCACACAGGATCAGTGCAGTTAATTAGTAGATGGAAGGATGTGTTCCACTAAGGCAAACACACAACAGAGCAGGTTTTGGACGGATAAAACTAACCAGCTTTGAGCCTTTTAGCACTATGAAGAATGTTTAGGGCTGGTAGACGGCTGGGGTCCCTGCCATGAAACAAACAAAGAGAGTATTTTGATGTCAGCCAGAAATATTTCAGAACCTTTTTGTTGGTTAAAATACATTTTTTTGCCTAGATATTAACAGTGCTGTGTCCATATGTTCGAGTCTGCATGGGCGCTTATTCCAACTCTGTGGAAAAACAGAGAATCTAAAAAACTTCACACCTAGACCTTAAATTAAAAGGTCGCAACACATCTTTCAAAAGCCACTTTTATTGAAATCTTGCCTTGATGATCAGATGTTAACTTCTCTCTCAGGCTGAATAGGCTGCTACATTTAGCAGAATGCTAACCCCCGCCTCTGCTCTGCCATACATGGGATAAAGGTATCTCAGAGCTACTAAACCGTCAGCCCAACATAACCTGCTGTACTGACATCAATGTAGACATAACAGGCTTGATTTGGCGACACAAATTTGTGATGCAAAACTATGTCCACACAGAAGGCTGCCCAGCATGCAGTGATCTTTTGTACCAGCTCCTTCACACCCTGCAGTTAAATGCATGTTTTTCTCCTGAGTTGAACCTAGTTTCAGCTGTTCTAAAACTCCAAAAGTTGATTGAGTGTCTTGGCATGCTCTTAGCCTCTCACTGTTTGCTTTTACATCACATGTTTGTTTGTTTTTTGTTGTTTTTAAATGAGTGGTTCTTTTTTGCTGGCAGCTTTTTGGCAAGTGAAACTATGAAAAGGCACACGCCAGTCTCCTCGCGGCCCTGGTAACATAATACATATCCAAGATCCATGCAATCGAATCCTAGATTGAAATGTCTAATGCAGTATAAAAGGTTCATTGCACACGTAGGCTAGAGGGTTGATTCTCCTTCGACATAATGAGTATCACATGTCTGCTGATTGTTTGAAGCAGATCAGACTTTTCTGAGGTTTTAAAGGGGTTTGAGTATAAAAAAAAAGCAAATGCAACAGAACGGGTGTGTGGCAGGTAAAAAAATAAAAGCCCTCAGCCTGAGCTTGTGCCTCTTCATTCACTCTGGCTGGAGCCGCAGCCTCAGCATGTTCCAGCCTGCCACTCTCACCCCCTAACATGCACTAATGGACCATGTCTGTTCCAATGGTTTCACATGAACTGAGCTCTTACCGCTTTTTTTTTCTCAGCTTGATATCTAGTGTTGTTTTTAACTTCCTGAAGTTTGAATGTGAATCATTTTGCATTCAAAGTTGGTCACATTTGTTAACCTCACCTTGTAAAAGATGTGTGAAAAAGCCTTAAAAAGTAAAAATCTGTAATTAAGTTCTTTTAATCAGTTGAGGCAGATGTGGCATATTTATGCTGGAATAAAAGTTTGAGCAACTAATCTTTACCTTTATAGTTTTTTTCCCTTTAATTTAATTAATTTGATTTTTTTCTTTAATTTCCTTTTAATTTAATTTTCATAATTTTTTAAAGTTTGCAGAAAAAGTTGTTTTTATCAGATAAGACTTTGACAAAGTTGCAAAATCCTCCTTGATATTTGTTAAAAATGTTTCATTACAGCAATGTTTGCTTCACACTCAAGACCAATGGGTCTGTTAGTTATCTTGTTTCCATCAGATATGATGCTTTCATCTTTCTAGAAAGTTTCCATTTTCCCCACCCTCTTTTTTCTCTGTCAAGTTTCCAGGTGTTAGTATTTCAGCCCCATGACTGACTCCCTCAACCTAGCCCTGCAGCAATATCACCACAGTTGAAATATTGTGTATTCCTCTTTTACCAGAGGCCATGATTTGGTCAAACTTAGGACCAAATTAGTCCTGAGTGTGACCGATTTGATTAAGATCAGAGGTCCTGCAACTTTTGGAAGCTTGGCATGACAGAAAGTTTTGCAAAGGCCTGATTTTAACTTATTGATTTAAGCAAAGTGTGTTGGAGGTGAGAGAAACACTTGAGGGCTGGAATTGCAAACCCTTGCTTAAGGCCCGTCCACCACAAGGGTCAAAAGCGAACCGCAGCAGCTGATGATATTTTCCCAAAGCGTTTGTCGTATAAAGGCGGAGGCGTAAAATAAATGTGGCGTCCACCACCGAATGCATGAAAATGCTGCAAAATATGTATGCCAGGCCTGTAAGTGGCGCACTGTGGTGCCAAAAGCAAAAATAGGCGGCGAAAATGTTGAACGCATAGCACTAATATTTATACATGTGAATTGCCCTGCTTGAGTCCATTTTAGGGTGGTTAAAGTCAAATTCAGGTGCTGAACTATGTGGGTGCGATATTGCTCTGTTCTTCCTGGAGATATTCCAGAAGAGAGATTCTGTTGTAAGGCCGACGAAAGCTGGGGTGAGTAGCATCAGCTTGGCAAACATTCAACACAATCTGAAGCCATTGTTGTTGTGATACTGTATGCGGCGCATGCGTGTTTTAGAAGCGGCAGCTATGGGCGCATGCGTGTAAAATAAATAATAAAATCGCGGTTAGAGCTTAAAGAATGAAAACCTTGGCGGGCGTTTCAAAATCTTCCCACTCTGAAGGCTGAATAAAAAGATGATCGTTTACAGACCCGACACGCCCGACTTCGTGTGGATGAGAAGGCTGGTTTAGGTGAAAAATTTGATAGCGTTTAGGCCAGGGGTTTGACTTCGTGTGGACAGGGCCTTAGTCCTGACTCTTCTGATACTGTCTTCTATTTAGTTTACTCCGCAGGTTTTCTAATTGGTTTTAGGTTAGTTAGAAGATGAAGATCAAAGAAGGCTGCTTTTTTATGCTGCCTTTATTTGCCATTGTGCTGTGAATTATTATCCTGATGGAAAAACATGTAAACCCATTTCCAGTTTTCTGGCAAAGGCCTCCTACGTATCTAAAATGGTTCCCAAGACTTTTGTTGGGAAGCAAGTGAACAGTATCAGAGAGGCTCTTTAAAAGTTGACAGTTAATCCTGCTGTAAAGTAAAAAAGAAAAAAAAAACTCTGGATATTTGTGCCCCCAATGATTGCCAAGGATGGGGAGGTAAGGAGGGAGAGAAATGCAGCAGTCTGCTCATGTTGTGACCCACAGGTTTTGTAAAGATATTTTTCCCTCCACTCTTCTCAAATTAAATTTTTTTTGTTTTGGTTTTCTTAAATCTTTTCTGTTCCCTGCAGCAATGAAGGGTTGGTTTAAGGCTTTGATCACATCCTTATATAGGGTGCTTATAAATGCAAAACTACTTACAAACTTAACCTCAGCAAATCTAACAGCCTATATATTAATGCAAAAGTTGCAGGTCATTATCAGAGGAGGATAAAATGTATGTATAGAAAGAAAATTGTATCTCACTATCTCGAAAGTTGGACCCCTTTCATTAAAGTGTGAAATTATGTCCCTCCATTCGTCCATCCATCCATATATTTATAAACCCTGTATTATAGCTCAGCTAGCCTGGGTTTAAATGAAACGGTATTTACAGATCAGTCTGTTTTTAAACAATGCAACATTATTGGACTTTCCCTTTCAGGAGCTCATCAAGTCTGTGTTGAAGCAGTTTGGTAAACAGGTTGCTAATTCAGATGAGAATGCATCTGTTTCATATCAAGTTTTGTTTAGTTTTTAATGTGTCATTAAAGGCATGATCGGACTGAATACTGTATGTGTGCCTGCAGAAGCTTTGTTTTCTCACATTCAAACCACTGCTTTTCAAACCTTTCCTTGTTTTGCTTTTCTCCTCCCTCATTCACCACTAACATGTTTCTTTGTTGATTTCTCTTGCCATGACAACCAATCAGCCTGCCAATCAAATGTCCTTCTCCCCTTGGCAGTCAGTGGATTGTACTCTCCCTGGTAAAGAATGCAGGTCTGGGTTGGATGATGCATAGCGATAATTAAAAGGGCTTTATTAGCCATCTGTTATAACGATGAACCATCATTTAATAACAATATTAGGGTTTACAGGGATTTGGATAGTTTGTTTGCTTAAAATTAGGTTTTAGCAACTCGCCGTCAGCATATTTGGTGCAGTAGGTGTTCTGCAGGTGTCGTGCATCTGCAGTGTGCACCCAGTTACTGTGCACTCTCTGCCAAGTTCAGGCTTTCCTGTACCCAAGGAGAAAATAGAAAGAGCTGAGTCACACAGACTGCATCGCTGATCTGACTGCAGCTTCTAGGTTGACTTAATTTTTTTTATGGAGAAATGCAGCTCCCAATGCTGCGGCAGTTTCACGTCACACAAATTTAGCATCGTTTTAGGGATGTAAATCAGATGTTTGCTTCCACGCCATCTGGAAATGAGGGAAAAAAGTAGCAGATTTGCTTTCAGTATTTTCCTGATATAACCTATTATATTTTGTATTTTTTCTGCAAAGTCAGGGGTGTAAAATATTCATACTGCAGTCAGAATCACACTCCAGCAAATCAGGTTATGAAAGTAAAACAATCCCCTTTATTATAAGCCATTTAGGAAACTGACAAAGTCTGAAAGCACATTTTTAATAAACATAATATAATTTCTTATTTTATTGTATTTTTTCTACCTAAATATAAAAAAAGAAACTACAGTAAAACCTAAAAGAATTCAAGTACGAAATACACAAGTTTCACCAGGAAGCGTTTCACTGGATGAGACAAAGCCAGTCCAGAGAATTTCTAAATGAAAAAGATCAAGAAAAAGGTCAGAATCTACAGCCTGTGGTTACCAAACATGGGCTGCAGATAAGCATTTTGTTTTCAATGGCTCAAATGCTGATATTAAAAGGTAACCAGGTTCAATCTCTGCACCAATGTTGCTGTCTGGATTAGGGCCAACACTGTTAAGATGGAGGCAGGATGAGGGACAGTAAAGACAAACAAAATTATTTTATCCCTCTCAGTTAGATTATTTTCATACTGACTGGTTTTAATAGCTGTTATTTTATTGGAACTACTGCAGGGTGTTTCATGCTGTCATAGAATACATCAGTACCTGCATTAAAACTCAGTTTATTTTAATTTTGTAATCCACTCCAGATCTGATGTAATAACATTTGGTTAGATGATGGCTATAAATAACCTCCAGTAGCAGAAGGTCACTAAGATTTAATTTGGGATTTATCCTTAAATAATCAGCAATATGTTGCAATATAAAGCTTTTAGAATAGTTAACAATTGAGGTTATGAGATCTTGACTTTATCACCTCTATAATATAGGGAAACAAAGTTGGCTACAACTGGAAGTTGCAGGTATGAAATAATATAAGGAAAAGTGAGGAAATGGCTCTGGAATAAAAGGGAGAAATAGGAAAAGAAGGGAATAGAGGAAAAAGTCTCTTCTTTAAAATGTAACCAATCTAAAAAATACTGAGCTATAAGCTTATAGAAACAGAATGAATCAATATCATGGGTGTATATTCAGGTGGTGGGACAGGTGAGAACAATGTTGAACTTCGAAGAACCAGTAAACCAGTTAGCAAGAAAATGTGATGAAATTTCTTTAGGTTTTTTTTAATATTGCTTACAATTAAAGGTAATATTAGTGCCCTTTTATTAGAGATTAGAAAAGAAATTAGCTGGAATATTAAACTAGAAGTGTTTGTATTTGTCATCAATATCATTGGGACCTCTGTGGATCCAGTAAAAAGATGAAGTCAGGGAGGTCTAGCATAGGAAGCCAGAACTAGAGCTTTTAATCTCACCGTATACTGCCTCCGCTCTTTTTTGTCTCTTTTTGTCTCTTTTTTTTCTGGTTTATCAGGCCTAAGCCATCAAGATTATTCCTTCGTGCTTCTCTCCTCCCCCCCAACACAGTAATAAAGGGATGTGTGTTGTCGATTTCCCTCTGGGCTCCTTTTTCCCTCAAACCAACAGCTCCTCTACGGCTCGGGGTCCCCCCCCTGCAGCAGAGACTCAGGCCCCCCCTCTCCCTGGTTGTCATCTCTGTTTCCTGCTCAACTGGCAACTGTTGGGACGTTTGGTCTTCTCATCTCTGCTCTGAGTGTTGCTCTCGCTATCCTTTCCTGTCACTAACCAATGTCGGTCTTTCTTTCAGCTTTTTCTCTCACTTCACTTTAGAGTTTTGTGTGTGTGTGTGAGTGAGTGCAATGTATCCTTGTGAGGGCGTCACTTGTATTATTTTCCTCCTCTTTTAGAATGTATTTATACTTTATTAATAGGTCATATTTTATTTTGTTAAGGTGGAAAAGGGAAGTGATGAGAGGTTATCTTGGAGTTAGCATGTGTTCTGCAGTTTATCTCACAGAAGTTGTTACGGTCTGGCCAAAACACTCGAAACCTCAAAGTGAAAGTTTAGCTAAGCATTAGCTGCCATGTTGGTGCCTGGATTTTTGCCACTTTATATGTTTTCAAATGATTATCTTTCCCTGTTATTTTTATTTTGTACAAGTTTTTACCTAACGCCTGGCTTATTAATGGTACTGTTTTAATCCCTCTTTTGTGGATGTAACCCGAAAGTAGCACCTTCTTTTCGTCAGATGTTTGCCAGACTTTTGTATCACTATTGTTTACATTAGAAAAATATAAAAAGGTTTTTAATAAGTTTGGCCGCATGATAGTGGTAGTGTTTCTAAGCCTGTTGGGGGAAGAAATAGACTTTACTCATGTCAGGAAGCTGCTGTTGCCATGGTGATATGTTCTGGTCGCTCCAATCAGCTAGAGTTGGGTTTGACGGTGTTTAGGAAGGCTCTGCTCTGCCATGATGCTTTTAGGGCGCGGCGTTTACAAATGCTTTATTATTTGGGTGCACAAGTCCGTTTTTCATTTTCCTGATCATGCAAGGTTCAAACGTAGACTGAGCGAACCCCCACCCCTCTATTTATCAGTTTTTAAATACCATAAAATTCAAACCTGTGCCCCTAAAAATGTCAATACTGTTACATTTTTTTTTTAATCATTCCACCTTATAGAAATATCTAGAGTTTAATAAAAACATTAGAAGCCCAGAAAGTATTATGACAGTGATGCTGATAAGTTTTTTGTAAACGCCTCACCAGCATATTTCATGTTAAAAGCGAGGAGACCAACTGGAGCATTCAGCACAGATATCCAGCCACCTGAGAGATTCCCTGGATGTAAAGGACGGCTTTTAACCCTTCGTATGCTAAATACCCAGAGCTGATTTGATCCGACGGCGTTAAAGGTTTACCCTCATGCGGTAACTTAACAGACGACAGGGTTTCCCTTTGTCGGTGTGAATATACGTCTGTTGCAGTGGTACAGTCGCATTCGAACGCAAAGCTTCATGGGTTGTGCTGCCTTTGTTTCTTGTTGCACAGCATAAATATTGTAGCTTTGGTGAATCCTGTCTTTTTTTGGCATCAGAGGTTCAGTGCGAGTGTCTCCTCACTGTTTACCTTAACCGAATGTGAGTGATCTTAACATCTTGAAAGTGTAATTGTTAGGCTGTATTTATAGATTTGACAGCTGCATTCACTCTCTGGCTTTTTAGTGTACTACATGCCTTGATTCTTCATTCCTTTCCATTGAGTACACCTATACATCTAATGCAACTTTGAACAAAAATAAATAATAGTGTTCACCCAGTTATGATGATATTGCTGTTAGTGGAATGCTTGCTTATTTATTGAACTGTCTATTCTCAACCTATAGAGTGTGACTTTTGTTTCTATTTGTGAAAGAACATAAAATCATGAGCTCTATAAGCATTATCTTAGTGTGTAGGACTGCGTTATATCTATATATTCACCATTCTGCATTGTGATGATTAATGCATCAACACTTGTTGGTATTCTCAAATAAAGTTTTTCATTTGTGAGCGTTTGTCTCTTTCTTTGCTGTGGATGAAAACCTCAATGTGAGCAAAAGGAGAAATCCATAGGTGCCCACAGCACCTCCTGCTGGTGAAACTCTTTTAGTAAAAATATAGTGATGGCGGCATCACCACTGTTTGCCCTTCATTACTTCTTCAAAGACTGGTCCAGCTCTGGATGGATGGATGGATGAAACACCATCACGTTTTTCATTAGTGTAAAGAGGCCGTCTGACTATGGCAGCTTGCATATAGCTGTGGAGTACGGAAAAGTTCTATTTGATCAATATACAGCATTTTTGTAAGGTTAAGGCTTTTTTTTGGGGAAGTGTAAGCTCAGCAGAAAAAATGGGGAAGAAGTTCAGGATAACTGTACCCTTAGATAAGTTTAATATAAAAAATAATAAGCGCTTATGATGTAACCAGAAACTTCTGGTAGCAGCTTTTCAAAATAAAAAAGATAACATGTCATTCTAATAAGGGCTGTTATTTTTTTTTTTTTTTATGCAAAAACCCCAAACCATTCTTCTTCTGTGGTTTTTATTGGCAGTGTTAGGTTTTTTTGGTGATCAAATTATTAATGTGAGAGGATACATATATTTTTATTTCAATGTATTGTGAAATATATGACCCACGATCTTGGATAAGGACAAGGAAAAAAATTGGACTTTCTATTTTTCTATTTTTCCCCAGAAAGCCTATTAATTTGTCTAATAAGGAGAATAAACTGATAAACTATTCTGATGTTTAAATTTTACAAAATTTTAAAGTAAAAGTAAATGATTTTACTGGGAGTAAATTATTGTTTTGTTGTGATGCTAAAATCTTCTTTTAACAAGTCTATGTTGATACTTTAGATTATAGCTGCCAGCCTATGCCGTAACCAGTCTATACAGTCAGAACACTATAAAGTAAAAGTTTGAAATAAACTTGAGGGATTAAAAATGTTGAACAATCCCCGAACTTTACCTCAGCACAACCAACCATGAATAGGACGGGAAAAGAAGGGTTAGAATGTAATAATCCTGGGCAAAGTTTTCTGGTTTTATTTTTCCTTCTATCATTTATTTAGAATCAGGTATTTGTTGATGCAGACTAGTCTGATATGTTATTAAAAGGTCTGATATTATTAAATCAATTATTTACCTTTTAATTTCATTCCACATTTAACTCACTAAAGTAACAGATTATTGTGTTCATCTGAGTTCCTGGATGACAGCCCTCCTAACCAACTGCTCTATACTGGGTTATGTAAAAAAATCTGCCTATAAAAGCGCTAATAGAGATATAGCTTAATAATTTGTTTATTATTTTTTAATTAAGGCCTTAATTCGCATTAAAATTCATTAAATGTGTTTATTGTGGCATTTTAAATGCTTTCTTTAAAAAAAATTTTTAAATAAATTTTGTCAAACATATCACAATATATTTGTGTGGAACTGCTTCCGGTTGATCGCAAAGCCGTATGTTCAGAAAAAGCTAGAGAATGGGGGGAAAAATGCCAATTTTAATAAAAGTGGCTGGAAAATGAGGAATTCGAGACAGGTCTGCAGCCTGTCAACTAGTACCTGTTGGAGGCATTAAAAAGCATTAAGTTAGAGTTATTCGTTCCTGTATAAACCCTGTTATGAATTTATTCATGAGCCAATACATTGAAAAATTGTCAACTAATTTAGTAATTGATTAATCGTTACATGGACAGTAGAGACCTTAAAACGCGCCTTAAGCTGACAGAGCGACCCACCTTGAGTTATTTAATTATTCCACAACTGTTAAAAAAAATTTTACATTTTGCATTTCAGACAAAAAAAAACTTTTTCTTCTGTCAATATGCTCTATCCAGAACTAATCAAGAGGATACATTTTTGTTTCAGCTAGTTTAATTCTGTAAAAAGTCTTCTTTGAGGAACCTTTTGCTTTCAGTTTATTAATCGATTATTCAAAACAATAATAAACAGATTAATCAATTTTCAAAATAATGATTTGTTGCAGCCCTAAACAGACTAGTAATCAGATGACGACACTCAGACATCAAAACGACATGCATGGATTTGGAGTCGAGTTGCATCACAGCTTTAACAGCAGAACCTTTAACAACCTTCCAACGAATAAACTTTAATGTGTAAATTTATGGCTATGAGACTTCAGCTCATTAGTTATGTGCTTTGGACCAAGTATGGAGGGAATAACTTTAAGCTGCTTCACCTGAAAATGATGGCAGATGTATTATGTTTTACTGAAAGGGTTTAATCAAAAGACCTGGATTTGGTACTTTTATTAAGGTGGTCAGAATAGAATACAATAGGAAATCCCTTTAATGTCCCACAATGAGGAAATTCTGGTGTTGACAGCAGCATAAATATTATAGAAAAAAATGCTCACACAAATGTGAACCTTAGAAGTAATAACATAATAGTGAACAGTTAAATACTCTACTGTAAAGTGTTTTAACAATATAAGTACTTTGCATATTCACCTATGGATATTTTTTTGAATAATAGATTGTTATTTAACTGACTAAGACAGAAACTGTACAAATTCAGCATTAATGTAACAACTTATTGAGGTTGTAAACAGTGGTGGTTATAAAGTCTTGCAGCTGCTGGGAGGAAGGATCTGTGTTAACGCTCCCTGGTGCATTTAGGGTGCAGCAGTCATTGAAGGAGCTCTCCAGTCCAGCAACAGCTTTATAAATGGGGTGGGAGACATTATCCAATAGGGAAGTTAATTTAGTTAGTTAGGATCTTTTTGTTTCCCACCTCCTGCCCTCTGGACCTCTTGCAGTCCAGAGGGAACCCAATCCCAGTAATCATAATAATTGCCCCACCTGCTATTTCTTTTGAGTTAAGCTCTAATGATTCTATATCAAGGTAAAAAATTCACAGCAGAAACTTCCTTGCATGTCCTTTCCTGTCCTGCAGCACTTATTCACTAAATTCTCTTGCTTTGCATGTTCACAAATTCACTGTTGAGATTTGAAGATAAATATGATAGATGCACAAACAGGTTCGTCTAAATGTGTGAATGGGCGGCTCTGTCAGTAAAAGGCTGACGAGTCTGTGTGTCCTCAGGATGGCAGTGGAGCTCTGCAGCGCAGCGGTTCTCTGGGGAAGCTCCGAGACGTCTTGCGTCGCAGCAGCGAGATGCTGGTGAAGAAGCTTCAGGGCAACGGTCCACCTGAACCTCGCAGCACCAAGTAATTACCCTAAACATTTGGTCTGAAGTAAATGTAAAACTACAAAATCAAATAGTGTTTTGGTTTTTTCATCTCTTATCACTGCATCTTCTGAAATCAGCTGTTTAATTCAGCTGATATACAGGATACTGTATAAACATGTCTGTCGTTACTTTACCAGCATGAAGAGAGCCGCTTCGCTTAATTTCCTGAACAGAACAAGTGACGACTCATTCCAGGTGAGGAAGTCAGTTTAACATCCTTTCCTCCAGAGGTTTTGTCCCATTACAGATACAGCTTTGATGCTGCAGACCAACAAATTACTGCAATGTTTAGGAAACAATGGAGTATATAGAGACTATAAAACATACCTTTAGCTCACAGAGTGACCCACCTAGAGCAGCAATTATACCAAAATCGTGTTACAAAAAAAAAAGGTAAACATTTTGCATTTAAGATACCGGTACTAATCTTTTTCTTCTGTCATTATGCTCTATCCAGGACTTTCACCCGGCTTAATTCTGTAAAAAAATCTTTAAATTTACATTTTGCTATCCAATTATTTTTAATCAAAAAAATAACTGACAGATTAATCAATTTGCAACATAACCGTTAGTTGCAGCCCGAATGTTAACCCTGTAAGACACCATGTTCAACCCCCAACTTCTCTGATACCCAGAAATAAAATTAATTGCATTCATGAGCCCAATATTTAGCTACATTTTGGTCACATCAGACCAGCAGCCCTTCTTCCACATGACTGCAGGTTTTCCTACATAGTTTAAGATAAACTGCAGACAGGACTTCTTATTGGGTTTTTTGTGTGTTTTTTTTTCTAATTGCAGCACCATCTTACCATTTTTCTATAATAGCTACATTTAGTAGATTAGGAGACAAACAGTTGTCCTTTCTACAAATTCTTGTATCTCTGCAGCTGCTTCAGAAGCTTAATGCTTCTCTGAATGTTTTCCTAGGATCAATTATTTATATTCAGGACAATTAGTGGAAAAACACCAATTTTGTTAATCGTGAATTCTTTTTCTTCCACTTAGCATCTACTGCACATAAAACCTTAACTAGATACATTAAAGTTTGTTTTTGTACAGAAAAATGTGCAAGTATTGAAAGAAAATCACTTATTTTGATAGTAGCTGTATGAATGTAGCTAGATGTGAAATTAATTTCTCTTTCTTCTTTGATGCTTCATCCACGTATCTGCCTGTCAGAATCGAGGAGGCGGTAACTTCAGGGAAAGCCGGGGCCTGAGCTCCAGCACCGTGGACCTGTACACTGGAAACTGAGTGGCATGAGAGGACAAGCCTGGACATCACTACACGTTTTGATGGATGACAGATATGTTTCTACGCCGGCTCGGCTCCTGAGCCATAGCGACGACTGACAACACTACCATGCAGAACCAGCTCCTTAAACACACAGCTGGCTGCTAATTGTCACCCCCTCCCAAAAAAAAAAAAAAAAAAAAAATCCCAGACCTCCACAGTTGAAGTTCTCTGCATATCTGACATGTTATGGTTTTTAAGTGTTTGTTTTCTGCTGACAGACAGCCTTACCCCCCCCCCATCCTGTTCCAGTGCCTCATTAACACGTGTTGGACCCC
>JAGKQL010002500.1:0-33976 GCA_018398635.1 Cyprinodon brontotheroides | reverse complement strand
TGTGTGTGTGTGTGTGTGTGTGTGTGTGTGTGTGTGTGTGTGTGTGTTTACAGATTAAGTGATTTAGCAGAAAAGCTTAACTATTACCTGTTGATGTTTTAAAGGTAATCTTGCCCTTTCTGTCATTTTTCATCCATTTTCAAACCTTATGTTGTGTAAATTATTGATACATAGCAGGCTGTTGCATGCTGTGTCTATGACCATAAGAAAACCTGGACTGGATTCTGCTGCAAATGGGATTCCTTAATGTAATATAAAAGCATGTAATTACCAGCCATATGAACAGATGTGTTCTAACAGTATGCATCTGCAAAATCTTTGTATTTTCTAGCCCATCACTAGCTGTATGATGCTCACTCATGTAGGCTTGATCTAGCATGTAGTCAAGATCTCAATCCGAATACTAATAATTGTCAATCCTAGCATCTGTTCCTAGCTCCCCTTCTTTGACCTATTATGAAGTCAGCAGTGAGAAACTCCTAACTGCTGTACAGAATCTGGACATCCTTCAGCCTTACAGATGTTGTTGCGTGACAGATATGCACATGGATGATGCTTGTCAAAAATTAACTATAACATTCCTAAAAAGACCACAAAACAAGTTAAGGATGTTTAAAACAAAAAGTGCATAAAGGTGTGTATGTTTGCATGTATCACACAGAGTACTAATGAAGAATGTCATTTTTTAAAGGTAGGTGGAGCCCCATTCTCACACAAAGAATTGTGGGAGCCATACAGCCCATAAGTTCCAAATACAGTAGGAACGTTGGGACTTCCTGTGCTAAATAAACTGACAATAGAAAGCATCCGGCTTCCTATTCCTAATTCCTTACTTATTACCAATACTAGTCAGACAGCCACTTATCACTGACACCCTACCTCTTTGGCTCAAGTATCCTTAACAATATGATGAAGTTGAATGGACCCAAGCTCTGCAGTTCTCTACAAATGAACTCATATTAGAGTCAAGTGTTTGAAGCAGAGATGAATCTAAAAGCTGAGTTTCAGCCCTCAAGGACTGCGATAAAGTAATAATAATAAAAAACTCTACCCCTCTTAAAAGTTCAAAGAAATGCACAGTACAGTATTGCTCAGGGAAAAAAAAAAAGATAAATAAAATTTGAAAGGGCAATTGTGTTTATTAATTTTTCAGATCTACCTTAACCTGGATAATTTTTCATGTTTTTCATGTATTTTAGTATTAACGGTGTAGGTATGTGCAGTAAAGTTAGGTTTTGGATTGGGTTTAATCCATCTGAAATTTTGGAATATGTAAGAATAATAGCATTTCAGAAAACAGCATTTTTCAGTTTAACAATGTGATGCAAGTGTAATGGTTATTTTCAGTTGGTTCTTTTTGACCAAATTGAGCTAAGCATTCCGGTTTGCAGCTAAAAATCTAAGAATTTGTGGTTTCCATTAACTTAGAGGTATAGAGAACGGTCTTTTATTTCCGGGTGGATCATCTTAATAAGCGGCCCTCCCAATTGTCAATCATTCATGTGAAAATGTTTTGCATTAAAGATTGGTCATACGTGCTTGTCCTGTTAGCTATCTTTTCCTGCGCATGCACACTGGTGTATATGTTGTGTGCTACGGTTTCAGACACTCGTGAAACTCACCTTTCACTGCAGTTCTTTAAAAATGGCTAAGGATCATAAGGAAAAAGTTTCTACAAAATGTATCTGAACAAATGAAAGGCCTCAGAAGAGGCAGATATATCCTGAATGCTTTGTGGGAGAACTCTCCTTGCAAAGCATTATGGGATTGTTATTTGTCAGCAGCCAGCTGTCGCCATAGGCTTCCGTTACCCCGACAACAACGACTATGGCGCAGGCACAGCGCGGTAGAGGAGGGAGTTATTTGATCAACGCGGCAAAAGCGGTGATCATCTGGTCGAACGATTACGGTGAACTGAGTTTAATATAAAGTCCACCATAGTCCTTGCTCTATATAGTGATAGAGGAATTTGGGGGTTAGGGCAGACATTCCGACACACAGTAGCTTGTATGAGCTATGAGAACAGCAACTTTTAAAACAGAGCGTGCATAAAAGGAGAAATGGGCTTGTGCATATACTGCATGCATGGAGAGGGCAGGTCTTTTAAGTATTACAGCGAAAATCCTCCAATAATACCCTTGAAGCTCATGTGCATGTGGGTTTACTCATCAGGACAACCATCTGAGGTACTGCAGCAAGACCTTCACGAATGCCTTTAAAAAAAATTGAGATTTTTTAAAATGATATTTATAGATGCTGCCCAATTGCATGGACTAAAGATAAAAACAAGTTCAGTTCATTTCCCCTCACTTTTTGTTTGGGCCCTGGTGATTTACTTTAAAAACACAAAAAGATTTCTTCTTGCTTTTTACACTAACAATTAACTTCAAAACAAGCAAAAAGGTAGCAAAACATGTATCCGGGTAGTAAATTACTTTTATCATTTTAAATTAGTTAATTCTTAACACTCCAGTACCAACACAAGTAATTAATGTGATTTGCATACAAAAGCAAGTGCTGCCTCTCAATATCACCTGAGCTGTATTTTTCTCTCTCTGTATGTTGTTTGCTGTATCATCACAGAAATATTGATTCCATTGCACTTCAGGGAATCCTGATTGACTGCCACCAATAAAAGTGTTAAGAGCATTCTGATGGGAGGCTTAGAGCAATGGTGAATAGATCCAATAATGGCAAAGTGCTAATGTTTTCTTATGCAGGGTCATGCCTGAAACCCTGACATTGCTTGGATTCTACATGCACGTGATTAATTTCCTAATCATTCAAAAGCCTGTGATAACAGATCGTCCAATTAGCCTTCAGCAAGTTCAGGCTTATGGTCCCACTGTTGGGGCTGCTGTTGCCAGGGTTATTGTATCAAAAGCATGCAACCTTGCTATTAGATCCAGGTTCCCTAAAGAGACAAAAATACACTAGTTTTGTTGCTTTTGTTGGTTCTGGTCATTCTCAGCAGGGATAGCCTTTAGTCATTCTAACATTAAAGGCACAGATATATATATATATATAAATAAATATATATATATATATATATATATATATATATATATAGTACAGTAATTTATTTGTTTTATTTATTTATATATATATATCTTATTTTTGTACACTTTTTTTGCTGCTGTAAAACCACAATTTCCCCAATGTGGAACAATAGAGAGGTTTTCTATTCTATTCTATTCTATTCTCTCTCTCTTCTCTATCTATATATATTGCATTAGCATGAAATTATGAAAATAATATTTGAAATTACAGATAAATCCCCTTTTAGAACAGGAAATTAAAAAAACAATTGAGCCACAAAGGCTTTAATATAATGTAAAGAGTTTGGGCTTACATCACACTAATCTTCTCCATGATGGATGTACTTATTTATCATGAAAATGCCAGTGCAGATGGGATCGTTTATTTATCCTCTGTTGGTTTTATACAGTGATTTAAACCCTGTTGACCTTAAAGATGAATGATTAAGGAACAATAAAAATAACAGTAACATTACAGATTAAAGTAACCATATATAGATGTATAGACATGAAGGCATTTGGTGGCTTCAGGATTTAAAAGAGCCCTAAACTATTTATGTAATGACAGAAAGTAAATATACACAGCACAGTAGTTGGGCATATGGTAGATTCTTAGGTTTTATAGAGTTGACCAACATCATATGTAAAACGGGATTGTCACTTAAATTCATCAGCTAGTGAAGGTAGGTAAACAAACTCTTTTGGCATTAATGTTTAGAATATCAGAAGTATAATTTGTCAAAATATTGTAAATAAAGAAGGTACTGTATACTGTATATTCAGATGCGTTGAATTTTATGCATCATTCCCATGCTATTGTACGCCTCAGATGACAATAATCCCAACATTTTGTTCCTAGACATAACAATTCAAATGAAGCAAAAATGAAATAAAACAACAAATTTATAAATTACTAACGATTCTTTTTATTAGTCAAAAAAGAGTTTACAAAGATGGAATCTAACATTAAATAGATTATGTGTTATACTATCTGTCAGACAAGCAATTAAAAAACAACAGTAAACTATTAATTATCTAAAGATTTGTCTACTTTATTTTGCACCTGCAGTTAAATTATTCAACTATGGAGCCTAGAAAATAAACTGTTTAATATTAACTGAAATGCTTTGAAATTTTATAATTATAAGAAACAATAGATTATAATTCTCAGTTATCCTGCTTGAACATTTTGTGCCACAGGGACTGTCGCTGTTGACTACAGGTGGAACATGGAAGAAGAATCCACTCTTCAATAGGCTCCATTCCGGACTTTGCTTCCCTCCCTTCATGTGAAGCGCTGCTTCATACGTTCACTGATGCCTCTGCAGCTCACAGACGGAGCGGCACAGGGAGATACTACGGTCTCTGGGACCTTACAGTGCCAGTGACGTGCTGTGATCAATCGCGACTTCAGATCTTTTTAAAGGAAACAAGCAGTTTTCGGCGGAAATCACAGGATTACTCTCTGTGGGGCTTTCTGACGGACTCCGGTCAGAGCAGGTAGGCAGCGAATCAGCATATTGCTCCCCTTCCGCTTCATGCATTCTGCAGAGAGAATTTGTTTATCTGGTGATAATCTCTTTTATAAAGCATGCACTTCTGAACAGATGGACATCAGAGGGTAATAAACACGGCAATATTTTCCTATTTTGGCATAGAGATTTGTTAGATGCGCACAACTTTCTCCTTATTCTGGGAATTTGAAAAAAAATAATTATTATAATGTTATTTTTCACCAGACAAACTTGGTAAACAGCTTTATGTTAACTAGCACACTGGCAGCTGTTTCTACTCTCTCCATCTAAGTGATAATTAGGCAGTTGTAGAATACCCAATCACCCCCATCCGTGCGCTTTGACGGCAGAGCTGCGTCTGCCGTTGCGTATCTGGTATTTAAATATCAGGACGTGCTGCAGAAATCCTGTTTTCCTGCAACCATCAACACGTATTGAATCAGATCATCCATCACTTGTTGGACGCTTCTGATTTATGCAGTGTAATCCAACTACACCTTCAGTTTTTATTTTATTTTATGTAAAATTGATTATATCCTCATTCCTGAGACATTCTGCCCCCCCTTTTTTAATCCAGACTATATTCATCATTTGTGTATCCATGTCCAACTCATTGAGCCTCTTTGGCAACCATTTTCCTTCAAATGTAGTTTTTATTTGTCTCTGAGCCTTTCTTTCTTTGCACTTCTCTGCGCTGACTGTGTGATTACAATCATTAAAACACTGCCTCAAGTAGTATTACCAGTGCAATTCAGCAAGTATAAATTAACAACATTGCATCTGCAAATTACTCTCCAGACTGAATCCAGCTGCGATTTGAATGGATCACTTGTCTGATATAAACGCTTGACTGGTTTGTCTAGGAAAATAAAGTTGTACTGTTTGTCTGCTATTGAAGATGGAAATTATTCTATTAGGATATACCCAGTAATTAGGCAATAGTGTTTGTACTGAGGTGCAGAGCCGGGCTTATGCAGTAAAGGAGGCTGGGATCCAAAGATATTGGGAATAAGAGGTCAAAGAAAAATGCCAAAGCCCTAATTAATCAACTAAATGAAAGGTGAGGCTTGAATAAAAGGAGGGGGGGCATTTAAAGCTGTGTAGCTGAACTGAATTGCTTTTCATACTTGTGTTATCGTTCATTTTACTTCTCTATACCAAAAGCAGGCAGACATTTTTCTGCTTTCTTATCTCAACTATGCAGCAGTCCAATCCTGCAATCTGTTGATCTTCTACTGCTGGCGGTGAAACTTCTGAAAAGACCAAATGTGCACACTTTCCTTATTATTCACAAGGCCACAGCAACCTCCCCCACACACAAGGGACTATCTGCTGTTTCCTTGACTGTAGGGGTTTTATTGTACCTTTGAAACAGAAGTTTTGCTTTTTCCCTGTCAAATGTTAGTTTTCATGCTTAACTCTTAATCAAACGCTCTTGCTACACAGTTCATACTTTTACATATTCATTTAATTGATAAATTAGAAAAATCCATCTTATTGGAAATGCACAATGACTGTAACCCTTTGGATTTTCTTGTTATTGAGGCCAGGATTTCATCTGCTCTTGAGTTTGGCAATTATGATCTTTTGATAAATATCTTGAACAGTCCCTTTTAAGGCCCAGTAAAGGTATTGTACATTATCAGCAGGCTTTGAAAACACTATTAGACTGCTTATATGTGAATATATGTTATTTTTATGTGGATTTTCTTTCATTTTTACTTGGTCAAAGACATATCAGAAGGATATTTACCAAGCATTTGTTTTAACCGTCTACAAGTTTCTCTGATGTTTGTTTAGATATTTTATTACTTGCATTGAGTGGTTTAAAATAGTAGTTACCTTTTTTATATGCTTATAAAATTGGTTGAATTCCATTCAGAAATACTTTTTGATCCTGAAGGTAAATAAAAAGTTGTTGTATCTATTAGGCCTGCTGTTGTTTTGAGGAAGCTCAGAGGGGCGACAGCCTTGTCTATCACCTCTTCCTCGTTTGTAGATAACTTTTCCCAATGCACATTGGGAAGCAAGCACTACGAATATTTATTCTTTATTTTTTCTTACAGATTTTATTTTACAGCAATGTGGCAATAAGAATAATTGTCTTGGTGCCGCTAAGAGCCCAACAGATTTCTTTCACAAATTAGACAGTAGGGCTATAAAGCCATAGTGTTCCTGCTTGTTTCATTGCATAGAAATTTCTTTATTATAATTATACAGGGAGATTTACAGACTGTATGGGCACTGCAAAGTGAATAGAACAGAAGAGGAAAAAGCAAAGAAACAAATTCAGGTTACATTTGGGAGAATGGAGGAAAATGATAAAACATTGCACCAGTCTACTGGCTGTCACCTGCAAAAGAAATGTAAAAAGAACAGCACAACCAAGCGGACATGATCTGATTTAATACAATAAAGAAGTAACTTACCTTAAAACTATAAGCTGGAAGTAGTTTTTATTTAATCTGACATGTACTTGAGGTTACCTGAAGGTAAGAATGACGGCTCAAGACATGCTTATATTCACTGGCTTTCAACACTGGCAGGACTTGATTGTTGTGACGTTGTTTATTTAGCTTTCTTATATTGCTGTCTTTTATATTTTTATGCTGTATTTTATAAGTTTATTGTTTTTTATTACTTTTTAGCCATGTTCAGCACTTTGTTTTCAGCTGTAGCTGTTTTAAAGCGCTCTACAGATAAATATAAGGATGATGTTAATAGATGGAGACAGGCAGGATCTCCTGTAGTTGTATTCTTTGCAAAACCATAACCCTAACCCTAAAACACAATTGGCCTTCTTAATCAGCTATTTGAGCATCTTAATGACAGACTGACCTTGATTCCACCGAACTCTGAAATTAAAACTACTACACAGATAAAAATATTTTTTTTATATATATAATAGATATATAGATGTATATAACCACAACTCCCCCCCCTTTTCTAACACCTCAGGATTTTCATACAAGAAGATTCTGCAAATCACTATGATGATAGAACTGTTACTCATGACTTGTCCCCCCCAAAGGTTTTATTAATGAAGGCCAAAAGTATCGGCTGTGTCGTAATGATGCTTCTGGATGACAGCAATGATGAGTCAGCTGTTACCGTGTTCTCCGACGTGCTGTAAATCCTGCTCGTGTTCTTTTTCCTTTGCCAAGTTTTAATTACGCCGCACTGTTGCAGAGCTGGGCCTTGTCAGGTCCCACTACATCTTGCTCCATCTCTGTCACCTGCTTTACAGAACGGGACATTTTCTTTTTTTCCAAGACTTCAATCTCATGATAAGAAAACTTAGTTTTGGATGAAAATGTTTTCTTTAGGTGCTCCTGGATCAGTTCTCTAATTTAAAATTTCGTACTGTCTAGAGCACTTTTGCTTCTTAGAGTAGCAGAGCAAGAGCTGTCAGCATACCAATTTAATTTCCAAACGTTTTTTTTTCTTCTCTTTTATAATTATTTTAGAATAGAAGAAGACACTTAAGCTTTAAGTGTTTTGGTAGGAAGTCAAACACTCAGATTTACGCTCTAACTTTCAAATATAAAATTAAGTCTGAGATTTTTAAATTACCCAAGGTAAGGTCTTGTGTAAATGAACAAATCTATTTCTCCTGCTATCAACAATCTTCCTTTAATACACACAATAAAGTAAAAGGGTGTTGTGTAATATTAATTTTCCTGTTAAAACACGATAAAGTATGCAGTCTTGTGGAATCAATATGGTATAGAATGCAAGATTTTTGCCTCAATAATTTTTTTATAATGTAATTATTTACACTAAGTTACTTACTTAACAGGAATAACTTCTCATGTTAACAATATGTCAGAATTAACAAAGATATTTTCCATTTTTTCAAAAAATATATATATTTAGATGAAAGTCATGAAGGTGGACTGTTGTAAAATATTCTTTAATCATTTTCTCCTCCTTTATGGCAATAAATAGGGCATTTTATTTGCTAGTATCAAGAAGTATCGTCAACATGCTTTTTGTCAAGGGACACTGTTAAATCTGAGGGGAGAAGTAGGGAAAAGGAAAGGGAGACATATTTGTATGCCTTTCAGCAACTGGAGCATGCTCCTACTGCAAAAGGCCAGTGCCATTGTTGGGTAACATAATCCACCAGGGAGGCCTTAAGCCGGAGACTGGGGGAGCGCTGCCTTTATCAAAGTCTCCGTATGGATGCAGATGCCTTTCAGTGCTTCACTGTGATGCAGAATGCTAAGCAACTGTTACTCAACATGTGTGACAGAGTGCATACATACCAACATATTTATGAATTAAAGGAAAAATCCTCTGCCTCCTTGTTTAAAGAACTGTAATAATTGTTGCAGCTCCTGATATATTTCTCTCCATGATGTCAAGGTGAGCAGATGTATTGCTGAATGTGGATATACAAATGGCTCCCATGGGAGAAAGCCATCCCATAGATGGCAGTGTGTGGATGATTTTAATGAAGTGTTGTGGAGTGTATGGTCATCTGCAGAATTGCTGCAGATAATGTGTCTGTGAGAAGTCTGTTTATGGTTATTGTGGCTCAAGATTGATTTTTATATGGACATCTGCTTCTGTATTGGATTCCTTTTGAATCTAATAGGCTCAGACATTACTACTCACAGGCAGAAAGCATCCATTTACAGTAGATTGACGGCACTGAAAAAGCACATTGTATGCCTGTTTTTAGAGATCCAATAATTATTCAATAAAAATGTGTATTTGCCAATGATGTAATTTTAGAAATACATGATTTTAAGTGTCTTATATCTGCATTTAAGAGAGATTATTCAGAGTTCAGTTTCAAAGCTTATGTACCAGAAGATTAACAAGAATCTGGATATTGTATCAAAAAAGCCTGGAAAACAAGCTCCAGCAGATATCAGATATGTGGTCAAGGATGAAGGAGATCACAGGCTTCAAGCAAAAGGATAATCAGACAGATGGAATTCTGCACAGAGCCAGAACTGAATGCATTCTTCAACGGGTTCAGTTCAGGAACAAGCTCAGCATCTTTCTCTCCTGCCCACAGTCACATGGATATCCTGCACTCCTCTGCCACTGACTGTCCTGTTTCTAGTTTGTTGTCAGCAGAATCAGAATATGGTGTTGCTTCTTCCACCTTTCACGTGTCTATCTCGAGAAAGTCAAGTAAAGAGGCAACTGGACTGAATCGTAAGAAGTCACCAGGTCCTGATGGTGTCAGACCTAGAGTCCTGAAGGCCGGGGCATAGCAACTCAGTGGGATTCAGCACCTCTTAAACCTTAGCATGACCCAGGAGACAGTTCCAGTGAGATGGAAGACCTCCTGCCTTGTTCCAGTGCCGGAAAAGACTCAGCTAACAGTCCTCAGTGACTATATGTTTCCCTGACATCCTACCTGATAAAGGTCCTAGAGAGACTTATGTTGGTGTACCTAATACCTATCAAGACCCCCCCGCAGTTTGCTTATCGCAATGGAGTTGGAGTTGATGATGCCATCATACACCTGCTTCTACAAACCCACTGTCAGTTAGAGAAGGCAGACAGTTCTGTGAGGATAATGTTCTTTGAGTTCTCCAGTGCATTTAATACAATTCAGCCTGACTTACTTTGAAAGTGAGAAACTTCAGAAGATTCAAGTGGGGATATCAAGAATTGACTGGATCAAAGACTAGCTGAGAAAACAGACCACGGTTTGTTAGACTGAAGGGTCAGCTGTTTAATCAAGCAGTCAGCAGCATAAGAGCACCACCTTTCCTTTTTACTCTGTACACGTCTGACTTCCCGTAGCAGAGTCCGGTAATCTGCAGAAATACTCGAAAGACTCTGCGGTCATTAGGTGCATCAAAGATTGACAAGAACCCGAGTACAGAGAGCTAGTGAACCGCTTTGTGGCATGCTGTGGAAATGATCATCTGATCCTGAATGTCAACAAAACAAGGGAACTTATTGTAGATTTTAGAAGAAACAGGAACAACTTGAATCCTCTCAACATCAGTTGCTCAGTAGTGATTATACTTACAATCAGAATATTTTGGGGTCATTTTATCACTTTTTTTCTTAAATTCAAGCTAAACTCATCTGATGGCACTGATCATACTTTAAGTGACATCTCATACACTGAACTGAACAGAGACTATAGCCAGTAACTTTTTTGACAGTGTCATAGGAAGCATGAGTTTGTCATGCATCCATAGAGTCACAGATTCTAACCCACAGATGTTGTGTTCTTTGGTAAGAAGCATCACCCGCTTTGCTTACAGATGGCGATTATGAGGGCCCAGTGGTGCCTCTATTTAGCAGCCTTGCTTCTATCAGTAGCCACTGGGGCAGATGTGGCTACAATGTAGCTTGCCACTATCGGTGTGCGCATCAATATACAGTGTAAACTGCTTTGTGACTTGGAAAAATTGCTATTTAATTACAGACCATTTTACTTAATGAGTCTAATAGGGACATCATTTGAGTGATGGCTCTCACTGCAAATTCATTGCCCCAATATTTGCAACCCCTGTACAGAACTGAAGAAGGCTTTTACTGTGATTTGCCTTTTACTTAGTTCATACATTTTTCTGGAATCTAAACTTTTGACCATAGAAACAATATTATAAAAATTTAATACAATACTCTATTTCCCTTTGCATCAATAAAGTATTTTTGCATTGAAATGAATAGACTTGAATTGATTTAAATAGAAACTGGCATATGTCTAGTTACGGCCTCATGTAGCTGAGTTTTCTGAAAAAAGAGAAGGCTTACATATACAGTGACTAATAAGGGATCTGTATACACAAACTTTGATATGTTTTTGTAACGGAAAATTGCAGCTTTGAGTTTTTACGGATATTGACGTGATACAATATCAGCATCAACCGTATATACCAGGCATCTCCAAAGTCGGTCCTCGCGGGCCGCTGTTCTGCCGGTTTTAGAGGTTTCCCTGCTCCAGACAAACAGCCTTCAAGAAAACTCTTCATCCAGTTGTATAAACTGAACTTTTCAAACTTGATCAGAACATGGATGATTGAGAATCTTCATAGACATGGTTTTAAATATATTTTTTCCTTATTTTGCAATTTCAGATTTTTGAAAAAAACAAAAAAACAAACAGGAAACATGAAGGAAGATTGTTAGCAGATGTATTTCTAAAAGTATATTAGCAAGTGCAAACAATGAAAATTCTGGGTTTTATTAATCTGCATGCAGAAATTCGGGCATTGATTTGAACACTTGTCTTTGAGCCTGACAGTAATAAGAAAAGCTGATGGAGGCCTTTTAAAAAAAATAAAAAAATTTTACTGATCCTTCTGTCTTTACTGCAGATGCTGCATATCATTCATTAATAAATAAGTTTCCATCAGAGCTATTTGCAAGGATTATATTTAGAAATGGAAGTAAAAGAAAAAATATTTTTTATAGTTTATTAAATACTGAAAGTTTTTTGTTTTAGAAACAGTTTAATAAAATCTTGCTACATCTATTTTCAATTACAAAGAACATACAGTAGAAACTTAAGGACTTTACTCTGATCTCGTCTCAACTTGACAGTATAATAGCTTTTGTTGTCAACCCCATATTTTGTAAGTGGATTCAATGTGTCATAATCCCCCGGTATATTGTCTAATTAATTTAATTGAGCATATTTTTATTTCAGTTACTGGGATGTAATAATCAGCAGCCAATGCTGCTGTCATGTCAGGATATTTAACCTAGTACACATGTCATATCCAACAATAACAAATTAGTATATTTCCACTGTTTCCAGATCCTGATGAGCAAAATTTGCACTATGAATGTGTGGGTGACCTCCATTTATTATATTTCATTTGTACGCAATTTGGCTTAACAGAATGATAATCTCATCTAAAGAGAAAACCAAGAT
Source organism: Cyprinodon brontotheroides (assembly GCA_018398635.1). Classification (NCBI taxonomy): domain Eukaryota; kingdom Metazoa; phylum Chordata; class Actinopteri; order Cyprinodontiformes; family Cyprinodontidae; genus Cyprinodon; species Cyprinodon brontotheroides. The sequence continues at coordinate 21,563 of JAGKQL010002500.1, read as the reverse complement.
TTCTGCAAATGGTAGGTCATTGGATACTCTTCTAAAAACACATAGGATCCAGATCAGAGAAAAATGGGCTCAATTACAAGTTTGGGAGTTTTGACTCATGTGGTGATAATAGTTTTTTATATACCAGAACTACGACTCACCCTTTGGAGCAGAAAGAGTACTTCTACTGACCTGTCAGTGCGTCTTCATGCCACAGCTCTAAACAGTAACCTGCAGCAGCTGCCAGGCCGCCTCTGACTAGCTGTGACAGGAAAGGGAGATGGATGATGAATCAGACGTATGACAAAGATCACCCTGGCAGTAATGACGACTCTTACATTCCGGACACTGTCACATAGTGAGGGAGTGTGTGATCACAGTTAGATGGGTTTTAAAGTTCTTAGCCAAGTGTGCAGTTTTTGCTTTCAATGCTTATCCGTTTTCTTTGAAAATTATAATTATTAAACCCACTAGGCATGGGCATGTGTTTGATTTTTTTTACAGTTGGATAACTAATTATCATTGTATTTACAATGATTAAAAAGTGATTTACTTGACCTGATTTAGTTTAGACAGAGTACCCATTATTTCTATTTGTAATATTAATAAGCTGAGTATCATAATACTGATAAAGTATATTGTCTAAAGTATTTAATCACTCACCCAAATAATTGAAACAAGGCATTACAATCACTTCCTGTGCCGCAGGTCGATACAATTGAACACCCTGGCATGCAGATTGTTTCTACAAACATTTGTGCAATAATGGGTAGTTCAGTGAATGCTTGTGTACTGCTGTGATAGGAGCCACCTGTGCACCAAGTCCCGTTGTGAACTTCCCTAAATATTCCTAGCCACCTGTAAGTTGGATTATAGCAAAGTGAAAGCTATGTGTAGAACAGCAACTCGGCCATAAAGTGGTAGATCATGTAAACTGACGGAGCAGGAGGAAGTGGATTCCAACAGCCTAGTCTCTTTTTCGATTTTTGTTGCTGCATCCTCTGAAAGATCCAACCTACCTGGACTAGGTCCTTCGAAGGCCGTGAAAATAAGGAGGCCAGAAGAGTTCAGCTATAGAAGACAAGCGGTTCAAAGTGCCCCAGCTGTCACCACCCCCCCACTCAGTGTAGCTCTGTTGCCTAGCAAATGTGACAGTGGACTTACAAAGCAGGCAAAGAATAGATGTTGAACTTGTTACAACTGTTATGTGTTCTAATTTAATTTCTAAGGAGCTTCAGCAGCAGTACGTTGTTGGGGATATCCAGATTTGTAATATCACTCCAGAGATATTGGATTATGTGCAAAAAATGTCAGCTTAGCGTGAAAGGTGAGTGGGATGGATCCCCCCTGCTTTCACCTCCATGACCAACAAACGTCTAGCAGACATGACACTGAATCTGCTGCAACTGCAAACCTTCTTTTCTACTGGCTTTCTGTTTTTTTTTTGGGTGGGGCAGTTAACAACAGCTAGGTTAATACCGTGATGAAATAAATCTTTTTTATGCAGGGGCGCCCTCTGGGCACATTGCTGTCCCCCTCAGGACACTGGCTTGTGCATCATTCGCTATGTATATACCCAAAATTGAAAAAAATAAAATACATAGAATGTTCACCGTATGCCAGTGTTTTAGAAGATTCTGGGACGTCAGGCAAATGCTGACTAAATGGTCAAAGTGTTACCGCGGCCCTAAGCGATTGTAATCTTAGGTCTTCAACCCTGGTAATCAGGACCCTCCGTCCTGCATGATTAGATGTGTCTGCTGCAGAACCTGGAAGCAAATGCCTGTTTATCCTCCTCAGCGGCCTCAAAGGGCTGCAAGGCCTTAATAAGCCATGTATTTATGTCAGGTGTGTGGAGCTAGGGGACACCTAAAACATGCTACCTGGACTAGGATTGAGGACCTCTGGTTTATATCTAACTCCATCTGAATTCATCTACTACAACCCCCACCCCCAAAATTAGTGGCCTTAAGTCATCCTAATGCAGGGAGTTGAACTATCATGTGTCCAGCATTCAGGGTAGCCTTTGTGTGAGAGCTGAGATCCTGTGTATTTAAGGCACTGAGATTTATTTCAAGAGCCCATTACACAAGATAAGCTGGAAAAGGGCTCTGAATGATGCACGGGAGACTATTTTTAAATCAGAAACCCAACATGATGTTTAATGATAGCTTATGTTCAATCTGATTTTTTTTTTTTTTTTTTTTAGCATAATGTGATTTTAGTGAATCCTATCCTAAGTCTGAAAGAACCATGTAGATTGATGCCTTGTACTCTTTCTAATACGGGTTCAAAAACGCAGTCCCCATTATTATCTTGATCTCATCCTTTACTAGGAAAAAGAATGTAAGCTATGGTGTAAGGCAGTCTGCAAAAAGGTTTAACACAGATGTCTTAAGTCTAGCTGGCATCAGTGCAGGCTGAAAGCCCCTTTGTGTTCTTGATTTTAATTTTTGAGAAAGCCCTTCAAGCACACTGACATGGTTTCCAGTAGCAAAAGCTGAGAAGCTTTTCCTGCATTAAAACCTTCAGCTGCTCATCGTCCTTCTGTGCTCTTCCACCATCTTCAGCTGAAGCCTGGTATCAGCCAGTTTTTCAGTATAACAGTAATATGACTATAATTGGTGGATTACAGAGCTTAAGCACACCACTTCTAATTAATTAGGGCTTATACATCAGCACATTTATACTGAGTTTGGCATAGCTCCCTTAGCAAAATACCATCACATGGCAAGATTCATGTCAACGGTAGTTTTTACAACCACACTGATGTGACTGCAACATGTAAGCCTAATAGATAATTTATAAAGAAAGAAGGTGTGTGGCTTGATCTAATCATAGCATGGTGATGGATTTTTATATTGGGGCCCATGAACTGTGGAATGTCCATGTGACGAGAGGCAGGGCCCTAAAACTCTGCCAGATTTCATTTCACGCTCTGCAGAGCACAGCTTCTGAGATGGTGACATTTACATGGCCCTCTATACCACCACTAGTTGCTGCTGGCCCAAGGCAGTGGCTAAATCGGGCACAAGAGCCTATGAATAAGGAGCCAGGGGAAGCCATAGAACAATGTGTAGATGAATAATGTGTTGTGTAGAAGAATCACACGAATAAAGAATTTAAGAGAGATGTATAATGTTACCATTATCTTCCATTTTAACAAATTTATTATTTTTCTTTATTTTCACTTCAGATATAATCCCATATACAGTGTTTTGTAAAAGTTATCATACCCTCTTTTCTAAATTTCATCACAAAGGTTTTTCTCTTGGATTTTATACGACAGATTAGAGATCCCAACTGGTGGACTGGAGTCTTGAACGTGACTCAAATTGAGTCTTATTAAAGGGGTCATAGAAAGATTATATAGGGTATTGGGTGCTGGTTCTTCAGGTCTCTGAATAGGGTGTGTAATATTGGCTGGGCTGAAAATGGCATATTTGCTGTTCTATGTGCCCTAATGCAAACCTGTATAAAAGCCCTAGAATGAAATGACAGGTTTTCTTCCTTTTATGGTATGCTCATGAATATTTAGATGAGTTGTGCGCTGATTGGTTGGTTTACAATGAGCAAAGCTGCTGAGCAAACATGCATCATAGCAATAAGCACTCACTCACTGACACATCAAATTGTTGATATGGTAGGGTGACCAGACGTTCTTTGTCCCAGACATGTCCCACTTTTATACCTAAAAAAATGAATGGGGGAATTTGGTTGACTACAATGCAGCACGTAGTCGAAACACACCGGGCATTCGAACCGAGCCATCAGCTCGGTCCGGGAACCCCTGCAGACGGGGGCAGGGAGCCAGCGCGGGACGGCGCAACCGAACCCGGCGGCCCCGTGCTTCCCCCCAGTCTGCCTTACCTGCCTCCCTCCTCCATATGTAAGTTACATCAAGGACGGGCCGCTCATGGCTCTCTGCTGAGGTCCAGTCCAAGATTTGCAAAGAAAGGTGTCAGTGAGGTTTGAACATCTCTGTATGTCCATTTCACCGACTGAACTATCATTATTAATCTATTACAATGTGAACTCAGTTTTGCATTCTATGACCCCTTTAAGGCCCAAAGCAATTGTCAGTAAAACAATTTTATTATTCATAAATGAGAGATTCCATGTTCCTTCTGTAAAGACTTTAAAACCTTTTTGTGTCGATGACAAGCATTCATCTTTGCAATTACAAAGAAACAAAACAAAAACAATACTTGCTGGTCAAGGTAGCAACGTAAACCAGGAAACACACCCCTTGACTAATGCACGAGTTTTGTCATCTCTTTAATAGCCATAACATCTGGGAAAGTTGAACTTTCTCCAAACATAACCTCCCGGTATACTTCAGATCTATCCAAATGAAGCTGTATCATCCAAGCACAAAATCCCCCTTTAAAATTGAAAAACACTGCATTATGTAAGTAGATTAATGCAGTGAGGGACTCCAAGATTCTATATTGGGAAGCTTAAAAGCCTCCTCATGTATTTTTCCAGATATATGGACCAAACACAAGAGAGCCAGCTGGACAAGACTTGATTCTTCACCTTTACCTTAAGGACAAGGTACAATCTATTGAACACCAAAAGGTTTCTATTTCAAAACAGAGGAAATAGATCTAAAGAGAGGAAACAATTCTAAACATAAGGGTGGGCCTCTGGTTTCTATGAAAAAATTATTTATATATATATATATATATATATATATATATATATATATATATATATATACATATATGGTACAGCTTTGGGTCTTGTTTCCAGTCAGTTTCAAACCATCTCCAGGTCTGCAAAGCATCTCCTTCTCCCAGGCTAACAGCAATGAGGACATTTGACATGCGTATGAATTCAAAAGCGCAGAATGGCATTTTTCAGGCAGCTTAAAGCTTGGAACTTTTTTGTTTTAAAAACAAATATTGCATGACTGTTTGATGAGGATCTTATCAAATAAAGATCAGTACCTTTACACAGAGACTAGTTTTACTAAATATGTGTTCCTGGTATGTGAAAAAAATTGTCTTTGTCTAAATGACCATTTAAAACAAAATAACATTCTCCACATTTGGAATAAACATTCTGGATGTCTGTAAACTAAATTCAGATCTTCATATTCCTCATATTACTAGTCAGCATTTGTATTATTTTAACAATGAAAAAATGTATTTTATATATCATAAATACACATTCAGTCAAGGTGATAAATGTCACAACGGCCATTTAAAATGTGTAAACATTTTTAGATATATATAAAACTTAATTCTTACTAGTATAATTTTGGTTTTTACTTTCTAAAATTCAGTTTTTGCTACAAAAATGTAATTAGAAAATATATTATTACAGCTAAGTTTAGGAATGTGATTTTTATCAGGAAGAATCTTATTTTAGTGATCTACAAATGGAACAACAGAGAGAGGAGAGTGCTTTTGCAATAAATGTAAATCAGCCTGCCACTTCAATCAACTATAAAAAAACATGCATTACCTCAAGCAACAATCTCTTCATTTGCCTTTATATAGCTGTAGTGCTGTTTCTGTCTTTTTAAACACATTCTCCTTTATTTTATTCTTTTTTTTTGCATTTCTGCATTAATATCTGTAGTTCAGTGGGGTTCAATGAAGGCACTTCTTTGTTGGCATAGTGACTTGTCGAGCTGGTCGCCATTGATAATTGCTTTTTAATACTTTGTTCGCTCATGCTAAACTCTGACTGGCTCTTCTTGGAGTTGATTGAACTAATTCATAACTTTAACCGTTGGAAAACGGAAACTCTGAGTTCCCCTACCTTAGGCTAGATCAATTTAGAGTTCGTAGGACTTGATTCTGTCTGGATTTTTATTTGTGAAAGCTTCTTAAAAACAGATTTTCCTTTCTTTCCACCGTACAAATAATAATAATAAGACCACATGACTGGAGGTACACTTTTATGCACACAATGATTAGGTGAGAAAGTATTTCAGCTAAGGAGGCAGCAATTTCTCATCACAAGGTGTTTAAAGAAGAAGAACACTAAAAGTTATCAAAGTACAACACATACTGGATGCCAAGAAGGATAAGACAAATAGCTATTTAAAATGTAGAATGAATATTTGTGTTCCTCCAAGCAGGGAATGAAGCTACTGACTGAATGGTTGCCTGAGTGAGTGAGTGTTGGTGGAAGATGGTGATGGTGTACAACAATGTTGATGTCTGATTTTGCTTGGTGCAAAAGCTATTTTCAAACTTCTAAAAGAACAAAGTAAAGGCTATTTTGTTGTTTTGTTATTGTTTTTGAATGAACATAATTTGAATTTGTTTCTTGGCTTTACTTGCTCATTGACTAGGATCCTTTAAATTCCTGGTAACATATTTAAGCAGTGTATTTACACATACAAGCTGCCCTGTTACTGCATTACCAATGTATACTGAGAGGCGCAAGTATGTTATGTTGGGGTGGAGCTGGAGGAGTTTGGGGGAATATTGCTAAGTCTGTAAGTCCAGCTTTTTCCAAAAGGATTATCTGTTCAAAGACCAACTGCTCATCTCTTGACCAAAGGTCTCATCATCATGTCAGTGCCAGTGAACCAGCTCTATTCAACTTCACTGTACTCACTCTATCCCCCCACTTATCACGCCTCTACCACTAGTTGCTTGCTGTATTGCCCAGAGGGGCAAGTTAAAAGGGCATAACATGTCCTCTTATTAAGAGCTGAGTTAACCACTGAGTTGAAGTAATGCAAATTGAATGTAAACAATTAAACATTTCAGACAGCAGTCAAGTAAAGCTTTTATGCAATGGGAGGGTTGTTGTACTTCTGTCAACTTTCAATTAGAAGAAAAAAGGTTACTTAGTTTCCAAGGAAACTACTAATTTTGAAAAAATTTGACAAACTTAGTTGTTTTCTTTATTCCCTGGCCTTGACTAATCTGTCATCTCAATCAACAAAAGCTGTTATATAAATAATTTGACATGTATTTCAGTAATATGTGACACTATGACTACTCTGGCTGCATAATCCAGGAAACAAAAGGGGTAAAAGGCAGATGGACATAGCGGTGGAGTAACTTGAGGAGCAGGTGGATGTCAGCATTGTACATGTACGTCATTTGGTCTGGTGAATCAGGGTGCAACTGTCAGGCAGATGAGTGTGCAACACATTCTCCTTACCAACATGTAATTCTAGCACAGTTGCATGTTAACTGCCACTAGAAGGTGGGAAAACTTAAGGAATCATCGGTAGAACATACGTCCCAGTAGTGCAACAAAAGGTAAGAATGGGAAGATAAAATTGGCACTAGCGAGCTTTGAAATGATTAAGTCTGTTTCTTTAATTATGATTTATTAGGAGCAGGATTTCAGTCTAGTGACAGTTTGTGGAATTGTGAGTGATAAACTTTTAAACTCCAAGCAATAAAAACATATATTCATATTCACCAGGTGAAGGAGACATTCCTGTGAGGTTATCAGTAGGTTACAGTTAATGGAGCGGCTGTAAAATAAATATTCAAAAACCTCAGGCATAGGGGAAGTATTCTGCATCTAAAAGCATCTCTAGCGGTGATAAGCGATCTTCAAAAATATACCAAATATTGTATAAATACTGCACAGTAATTTGGCCTGCCATCTTACCCATAACTTGTAAAAAGTGTCCCAGTCATGATATGTGGCCTTTCAACTACTCTCTTTAGGGGTTTCTACAGCTATTCACTACAACTTACAGACTTTCCAGGGTTTTACTTCTCTCTAACCTCTAAAATGGACTATTCAAGTCAGTTTATTTATATGAGTGCTAGCTCCACCTTCCTATTATCTCAAGGCAATTTAAAGAACCAAGTCAACTAGATCAGACTTTTCAGTTTTCTATCTGGGGAAAACCAATACGAGGATTGGAAATAACTCATTGACTCTCTCCGCATCAAAACATGCATATAGCAACAATGGATAGGAAAACACCCTTTTAACAGGAACAAACCTCCAACAGAACCAGGATCGAGTGTGAGTGGTCATTTGCTGAAGGTAGACATGGGTTCCAGGAAACAAAGCAGAGATACAAAGGCACGACTATTAACTAGCTCCACATGTGAAATTGTCAAGGAAGACAGACAAGTATGAACAAGCTCTGACCATCTGCAAAGTCAGAGGAACAACGAGACCTTATACAGTTAACCATAGTAAGAGAAACAGGACTGCACTGATAAACAGGCCACGCACCAACATCTATAAGGTGTTTTCCTTATAGATGTCTTCCTGTCCGTCACTGACTAAAACTGGTAGCTGGTTCCACAGGAGAGGAGCCTGATAACTAAGGACAGGCACACACTGTACAATACTTTCAATCTTTGTACTAAGCTACATCTCAAACTGTACAATGAAACCGCAAGGTTTTAAAGTTCACAGCTCACGATGTACAGTATGTTCTTACACTGTACTGCGCAATACTCTGATGTGATCTAAATGCTCACACTGTATGTCCAAGGATCTTCATCCCTGAAATCCCAGAATGGTAAAGCACTACAATTTCTTTTTATTAGGATATTACATTTCTAAATATTGTCAAAGCAACGTATATATCTGTCCATCAGTTGGTGCTATGTGTTTTTGGCCTTTACAATATTTGGCAAAGGTCATAGATGTATTATTCTGATTATTTCTTGGCTTCAGGTAAGAATAGTCAATTTATGCTGTGTAGTGTAACATTGGTTACATGCTGCATAATTTGGTGGGCCACTATACTGTACCTTAAGAGAGAAAAACTCTCTTTTCACTCATATTATCAGCATAAAGAGTCCTTGCATTCAGATTGCCTCTATGATTAAATTGTTCATTTATCACACAGCAAAGCTGGTAGTATTTAACTTTTTTATTTTGACCAAAAGGGTAATCTAAAATCTATGTAGAATCACAAGAAACGGTCATGAAAATGTACATAATTTCAGTTTTTTATGTGTGTTATACACATTAACTCACTTCTTGTCAAGGAACACAGAGTAGTGATGTGTTTCTTTGGAAGGCAAATAGGCAATACAAACCTATACATTTTACATAAGAGGCACACATTCACACAAGAATTTATTTATTTCTTTATTTATTCTTTTTCCAATTATAGAGAAAAAACTTGTCTCAGTCACTAGAAGAAAACCGGGGTTATTATCCTCCATATGTATACTTCTTGTGATGTCCAATAATAAAAGACCTGAATAGGACAGTGATATTGTTACAAATTACTGCAGAATAATTGCAATCACTGCAAACCGGAGAAATGGAAGATCCTGAAATTAAAATATCCTATTTTTTCACATCACTATGGTCTCCATTGTCACTCTGAGGTTGAATAGTTTAGTTTAGCAGTCTCTAACTGCTGCCTATTTGCGTTAACTTTTCTCATTTATACCAGGAAGCAATCTGGATCCTGAGAAGCTATTTATATCACAACATTTGAATTTTGTGTGGAAACAAATTTGTCACGTTCATCCTATTTCCCTTTACCCTTGACATCCACATTCACACTTTTGTGACAAAGGAGTTTTATCTGATTTAATAGTAATTAAATTAGCAGAGAAAAGGTCACATGTGCTGAGCTCCCTGTGCTTGCAGAGGGAGAGTTTCTTTGCTAATTGAGCACAAAATGAACAGACAGTTGGAGGTCAGGAATCGTGGCCCTGTGGACTGACTGATGGGTTGGGGGCTGTTTATCCCGGCTTTAATACTTCATTTTAGATCTCTTTTCTCATCAAGCTTTTTTAGAGGGTGTGCCACTTGCATTATAGAAAAATGCAGCAATAAGAAACAATGAACTATGGATTTGATTTTTGGAATAGCAGGTTTAGGTGTTAGTGTTTTAAAAAGAGGGACAGAAAATGTGTGAGGATTATTAACAGACAAGTAACCAGCTTTGAGGAATGATTTCAGCACTGGACAGTGCTAATATCCTGCAACATGGCAGTTTGTTTTTATCTGTATCCCAAACTGTGTTTCCAACCCCTAAAAACAACACATCCATACACACATTTTCAAATACAAATAGAATCTGAGAATAGCAGGAATCTGATGCTTCACCTTTGATTAGAATTCCAGTAAACACACATTAACAAAGATTTGCCAAAGGAGTGAGAACTTGATTGACTTGAATCCTTGAATTTATTTGCATTTTCACTTCTAATATAGACTTCATTGTCTTTCAAAAGGTATGAAATAATGAGCATTATGATCAATGTAACCCGACATCAAATGTATACACCCCCCCTCCCCCTCCATAAAACTTGGACAATAAGTCCTGTTTTCTTCATTTAATTCTTAAAAATCGATGAATACTATAGTATCTAGGTCAGCATTGTCAATTTCACTTCATCCTTTGCAGGTTGTGAAACCATCAATAATTTGAAAAAAACATTTTTTTTTTATGATTAGTAAAAAACATGTTTGTAAATGTTACCAAATAGAGGCAAAGTGGCCACTCATGTGAATGCTAATTATTTTTCCTAGCTGTTTAAAAAAAGAGAATGTACTTTCTTTGAAATGTTTTTGGAGGAATCCTGGAGTCAGGCTGAGGCTTTACATTATTTATGGAATGCAAAAACATATAGTCACTGCATATTGGCCTGTGATGTAATGCATTTTAACAGATAATTAAAGATGTTAAAGCTGGTTTACAATGAAAACCCTTTATACAGATTATAGTTAAGTTATTTTGCACTGAGATGTCTCTGTCTCTGTATTACATCTAATTAGCTCCAATATAAAAATAACCAGATGACCAAAAAACAAATTCTCTAAATGTTGCTGTTTTTCTTCTATGGGATTGCTGGGAAGGTCTTAAGATAAACTTCCACAAGTCTCATGTTTGTACATTGCACAGTTTGAGAAAGCAAACTGTTTCTAATTTTTTCTACAAAAGAATGTCTCTTTAAGTTTAAATTTTTTTATTGTATATTTTTGTAAATATGTTTAACTATTTATATATTTATTTATAGACATTTTTTCAGTTGCATGTGACCTAGATAAGAGAGTTTAAATAACTAGCCAGTCTCACAAAGCTGGGAAAATCTGGGGACATGTCTTTTGGAGTTCTGGTATCCATTGCAATAATCTCTTCCATTTCAGTGCTGCCTTACTTCAATTTTAATCTCACGTACCTATAAGAATTAACTGACTTTTTGTATTGAAAGCTTAAGTATTTATATATCGAAATCTTGCTTTATGTCTAGGTTCATTCTATATAAAATTATAGAATATAGCTGAATATCTTTTCACTTTAATTTGTGAAGAAAACGCATCACTTCCTGGTTGGTCTCCTATTCAGGGAAATCTGTAAGTGTAGAAGAGAATAATTAGAAAGTTCTATGTCAGGATTTTTTTTAAGCCTTCCACGATCACCCCCTTCTGTTTCACAACTTGGATATTGGCTTAACAAAAAACAGCTGATGTCACTGTGCAGATTTTAAACTAAAAGAGACACTTTAGGTTTTTTCTTAAAGATTCTTTTAATTCTTTACGTTATGTCATAACTTGCAGATGAAGAGTTGGCACATAGCCCCGGTACACTACCCTTGAAAAGCCGTGCCAGGCGAAGCCGGTCCGAGCTTGGATCGGTAGCCAGGCCAAGCTCAGTTTTGACGACCGTTCACACGTCACACTTATCTCGGTTATCTCGACGCCTCGACTCCTCGCCTCCTAGTGACGATGTGCGGTATTACTGCTAGGATTGAAGGAGGGACTCAAGCAGCTGGTGGCGGTAATGCACCAAACGCTGTTTGTCAACCGCCGTAAAACCCAAGAAGAAGAAGACGAAGGAGGAGGGAATCAAGCAAATCAAAATAAATGTAAACGGGGTAATTGTTTAATGAGCAGGTGCAGTGTGGTCAAGGTAGTTGCTTCCTGGAGGGGGCGCATAGCCAATTAGCTACTTTAAATGGTGAAAGACACTTGTTTTTTTCAGGACAGGGATGGGTTGCTTGTCAAAGTGCAAAATCCATAAGACTTACTTGGACATGAATTAATGATTTGAAGCATTATAAGCTGCATGACTTAGGCCAAGGATGTCAAACCCAAGTCCCTAGAGTCAAGATTCTGCAACTTTACATATCTCCCTGGCCTAACACACCTAAATCAAGTGGCTTAATTACCTCCTCAGTTTTCAGGTTTTCCAGAGCCCTGCAAATTACTATTCTGTGTTAAAACGGAGAAAGATCCAGCATGTGCAGAACACTGTCCATCAAGCACTAGGTTCTGACATCCCTGATATAGACCCTTAATGTTTTTGACAAATATGTTGTTAAGAAGAGAAAATGCTTTCATTTTATAATTTTTTTGTGTGTGTATTCTGTTTGTTTTTTTTTCCTTCTTCCTTTTCTTCAGCTAGCAAGAATGCTAATAGTAATCATGAGAGTTGAAAGCATGCAATGCAGGAATTTGTGTGGAGCATCAGATCTCCTTGACTGTTCTGCCACAGAGACAAATAAAAACAAGTGCACATACAGCAGAAAATGGCTTGGTCATGGTCATCACTGGCCAACAGCTTGGAGTAGCTGTGACAAGTAGGGGCATGTTTCTTCGTCTCTAAGAAACAGAGCAGGAAAATATTTTAATGATGCTGCCTTACCAGCATGCATTTTACTAAAGTTAAATCAGATTTGACAACTAGATATTTAATAGCAGATACTTTATCTAAAGGATTGCAAGGTTTTCATTTAATCATTTTAGTCGAAAATGATTTGGTCTTCTAATATTATTTAAATCTATATTAAACCATCCAAAACAAATTACGCAAAGCAGCAGCCATGTGCTGCTAAAATATATACATTTTTAGCAGGAGTTTTGATCGGTGACTGGTCTGGAATTGCGAATGAATGGAAGTCAACTTAAGCCCTCATAAGGATAATAAAACATGCATGTGTATGTCTGTATTTTTTTATGCAAGGCCAAGGAGGAAATACACCAGAGGCCATAAAAAATGCCATTCTTTGGATCATTCTTGCGATTTTAATATTATCATTCTATAGTGAAACAAAAAAATAACACCAGAAAAGCAATTTTAAAAGAGTAGGACAGAGAGTAGAACAAACAGATATTTGTGTTCAATTGTGTGTGATTAAAAGTAAAAACAAAAAAACTCTCAGAAAATAAACTTCCAAGTGAAGTACACATAATAAAAAAAATTGCTTAAGTACAGTAACTAAGAGTGGGAATCCCTATAGATTTCCGTTCTTATTTGCTGTACTCTGGCAGCTTCTTTTGCAATTACAAAGGAATAAACACTGAATTGTACATTAAATATTCTTTTTTGTGTGCAATATCTGGGCATGTTTTTGGGATCTCCAAAAACTGCTGATGCAAATAATGAAAGCTGCGAAATCGGTTAGTTTTGCTCTACAAAAATAGAAGACAGTGTGTGATGCTGACAGGTAAAGAGTGGCTGTAAAGGAAAGATAATTTTCTAACCCCTGTATTTAAAGATAATGATAACTGTTTAAAAAATACTAATGATATGAACTATAGAGCACTTCAAACAGTTAGCCTTTCTCAGCGTGGTACAAACAAAAGTTAAAATGAAATGATGAAAATAAGTCAAGTAAATATAAAACCAGAGAAAGTAGTCTCCTGAGTCACACCCCTCCATTAATATTATTCTACTATTGTTATTTCTGATGCTACACATATGATTGCTCCCTTTGTTCCCTTAACAACTGCAAAAATGTTTTCATTTAAATTTACACCTGATTTTCAAACATGCTTAAAAAGAAGAGAAAACTAAGGCTAGAGTTGAGTATAAGATCTGAAAAAGGTTTTTGCACATCATATTTTTATCTGTATATCCTCCAACTCTAAATTTGTACAATTGTCATTAGAATATGATCTGCATATTTATGAAGGTGCTCAGAGCTTAAAGATTTGCTCTCTTTTAGCATCTCTTTTATGACACAAAAACTTAATGTCAATGTTAATTTTTTTTTTCCTGTTTAAATATCAGTTAAACTTTTTTAAATTGGAGAAATGTGTAGAAAAAAAGCTGCTTTCGTTCACGTTTGTCTCTGTTCTCGATACAAGTAATGCTAATTCATGAGAGAAAGGCATTTTTTTTGTCTCCGTGTCTCACAAAAATTGATGACGTATATATTACTAAAAAAATCTTTCTGTTATGTCATAGATTGCACACTGTATTGTGCTTTGTAAAAAATTTTTTTTTATCTTGCACTATGAGCTACAATTTGGTTAAGGGATGAGTAAATATGATATGGTTTTAATTCTTTTTAGCTAGGTCTCATTTATATATTCGTTTGTTCCATAATTTTAAGGACTTTACTGCAGTTGAAGATTTTAGGTAAGGCATGGAGAAAAAGCTCCTTTAACTTAAAGGTTTTTTGAGGAATAAAAACCTCAGTTTGGTTGATCTAAAATGAACTACAATTGAATTTAAAGGAAATAAAATAAACAAATTTGCATGTCTTTATCATAGCTTTAGTTTCACAATATTATTGCTACTTTATTTTATAGCACGTTAGCACGTGCTAGTTTATAGCTACATTAGAATTAGGGGAGATTTTAGCTCATGTAGCAGTTAAAGGTTTTTGTGTATTTAAGTAAAGAGATAAGGGATATTATGTTTGTTATTTTGTGTGTGTTGAAGCTTTATGATCTGAGTGGAAAACTATGCTCGTTTGATAATACATTTACATGCATTTTTTAAGTAGATGTATATGTACAGATGGATAAGGCAGCTTTGTGGCACAAAGCCCACAAAACTCAACATAGCCTTTGCTTGTAGGAGCTCAATACAATAACACACTCAGTGATGTCATCTTTATAATCTGATGGAATCTGGGCCAGCTTTGACGATGAGGCAGCCTGAGGGATGAGCAGTCACTGTCATAATGATTCAACGTGTTGGGAGGGAGGTTTTATGGAAGAGAGGGCTCGGTGTATCTGTGTGCTGAGACATGTGTGCTTTTTTTTTTTTTTTTTAGATTGCAAAGGATTTCCTTTTAATCTCATTGCTTTGTATGTAGGTTGCATAACAAAAAAAATAAAATAATATTTGCTCATTTTTTTATATGTTATAGCAGCTTTTATTAAATACTTCAGTTAGCTAGTCCAATACATAATTTGAGGTTTAGCAACAGCATATGCATTTCAGTCAAATGACAATTTCTTTTTTAATTTTGCTGTAAATTGTTTGGAATTTTTTTCATATGCAGATGCATGATAATTTCAGTTTTCATTACAACACACTTTGATGGGTAAAAATATTTAGTTTGATCTAAAGCCATGCAATAATTTCATTTTTTGGAACAAAGCCAGTTTAAGTTGAACCAGACTTCTAGACATTCTAATTAAGCTTTTGCTTGGCGACAAACATAGTTTATGACAGTTTCACGACAATAAACTAGTTGAATGTTTTCAGAGGACATATGGATATAAGGAAATTGGATGCATGTAAACACAAACAATTGAGTTGTTAAAGTTCTTTTAAAAAAAATGTCTATAAAAGTCTGCTCACAGCAATAAAATTATATAACAGCGAACATGTGTTTATTGATTTCTTTAAAGGCTCAATAGAACCATACTAATGTGCCTGAAGCGGATGTCAACAGAAATGATTAATTCAACACATCTGCAAAAGAGTTTTGGAATACATTGCAATAATATGCTTTAAGGATGCTTCAGCCATCAGCCTATTGGTTGTAGAGTTCTTCCAGTTTTGTAGTTGTCATGGCTGTTCTTTCATCAGGATAATAAAAAAGATTTTGTTATACAGTTTGATTTGTCTTGTGATTTTTGAAATGTAAGCAAAGTCTTAAAGATAGGAAGGATTATTACTCTCTCCTACAATTCTACTTCCCACCCTAGTAGAACATGGGTCTCCTTTCAAGGTACCAGTAACTGTTTTTTTTTTTTTTTTTCTTTCTGTTTTCAGTGTATGCTAAACAGTATGTCTAATCCTATTGTTTTACAGCTTGGTTTAGCCTCAAATATTCATCAGGATGCTGTTTCTGTGTGGGTAAGAGAAATTAATAGCAACTGACAAATCCATACAGCTAATTCGGTTTCTTTACCTTTACTCTTCATAGCTGAATATTAAATCTGTTAAAATCATGAAATTACAACAGTCATTAAAATATCTGTTTATTTTGTTTCCCCCAGTATCGTACATTTATAATGTAAAATTCCCACTGAAAGCCCTGGGATTTCATGCCCCGGGATTTGTATTATGAAGGTAATAGGAATCTATTTAATTTTTTTATGAACCGGAATCTTTTTAACTGATTAATTTAAACAAATGACCAAAAGTAATCCTTTTGAACCCATAGTAATATTTGGATACTTTTATTATAATAAGCAGGTAAATCTCAGATATCTACAGCACAAACGGAAAACCCTTTTAGCTAAGATATTATTTAAGTCCATGCACAAGTGCAGAGTACAAGTGCACTTCTGAACTTAGAACAGCGACAAGGGCTTAAGCAAACTTTTTTGTATGAATGTAATTTTAAAACAATTAACTTAATAAACTAAAAACTTTTATTTCTAGCTTTAACATTAAAGTGAGGGATGATTTTAGTGAAGTTGAAGTTTTTACTTTAGAATTGGTTCCAAATATAGTTGGGATGGTATTCATTTATGATAGACTTCTTTTTTCCAATTAGGCAAAACCAGGACAGACTTTGACTTACCACAAAAGGAAAGCTTTGAATCAATTTGACTGTATGATCTGGTTGAATTGTGAAGTGCCTTGAGATGACATGTTGTGAATTGGCACTATATAAATAAACTGAATTGAATAAGTCATGATGGTTGACTTTTCAGAACTGAACTGCTGCAAAACAGACTTTATGCAACACATTTCTCAGAGATTCAGAACTTACAGAGGCGGACAGGAGGGGAAAGTCTCCTGAAGAAGTCGTTCCCTTGGTGTGGTGGCACATGGAACAAAGTAACCCCTCCTTTTGCTGTGAGAACTGCCTTGCTAAGCTGCTGCTGGATGAAAACTCAAACCTTCCCAAATGAACAGGAAAAGAGGTATAATGTCTGACACAGTTAGGGACAGATTCTGGTGAAACAATATGTCTTTTGATAATGAAATGATGAAATGATTTTGATTAAATGATTTTTGATCATTTCATGTGTTTACTATGAGTAAAGACAAAGCTACCTGGACTAATATGTTTTGAACTGTTGTTGAAGCTTGGTCAAGCTTTATTTCACTGTTTTAAACACTGATAAAATGTCTCCATGTGTTTTCTCATATGATCAGTACAGTTCGATTACCGAGTTATGACCAAAAATCATTTATTGGAATCTTCATGTCTATTTGCTGCTAGCTATTTTAAAGAGGGTATAGCATCATTTAACTAAAGGTTACATGTGCCTGATTAAGCAAATCATTTAATAGAACAATATTCGGCCAAATAATGTTTTATTGACCTCATGGATTTGCATTGTGAATTGGTTTGAAAACATTCCGATTGCTCTAAAATAGTGAAACGCTTATTTGATCATATCCCAAATTCTTTCAGATAAACACCAAATCCATCTTAAAATGTAATATGGTTTTAACCATGTTCCCTCTTCCTCTTTGTACATAGTAGCTTATTTTAGTAGAGTTTCACTAGTTTTAGTCAAACGTTTCTAACTGAAACTGACTTGCAGCTTAATGATTTTTGTTAATAAACTCATATTTTGAATGGAAGTTGTGGTGAATTTATTCCATGTATGTGCAGAATTAACTGTTTGAACATGATTTGAGCTCGAATCACTCTTTTATTTGTTGTTCTAACACACAGATAGTAGGGCAATAAACAATATATGGCAGTTGGAATAATATCTGAGTAAATAAGATATTTCCACTCCTACCGGGTCGGGCAATAAACATCTTAAAGTATCACAATACATTTATTTTGATAAAGAAAATTGGAACATTTTATAGATCACATGTTCTTGCAGTGCTTACAGTATATGAAAGAGCTCAACAAACATGTGTTTCAACATTAAATAAGATTATTATTTGGAAATACTGAAACATCTGAAGACAAAAGTTAGTGAGTTAGAGCTTGGATGCAAATCTGCAATGATTCTGTGCCTACAGTCATATTAAATACAGTACAAGTTGGCAGAAGGACAAATAAGTAACCACTCTGGATGCCAACACAAAGCCCCAAAATCTCAAAGCCCACAAACCTAATGGGTAGTTTTTTTCTGGAGGCATGATTCAAAATTTCTCAAAATATTATGAAAGCTTGGTTAGACATACCCAAAACAAGTCATACAAATCTGTCCGTTCCTTGTTTACCTACCCACTCAACCAGCCAACATCTTCTGTAGAAACATCTTCTAGAAATTCATTGCGAAGTTATGATGTTGTAGTTTTAAACACAAAACATTATAAGCATTCTGAACATTTGAGTGTGATTTGTAATTTAAACGTCACAAACGTGCAAAAATACGCGAAGACAGCAAATTAAAATAGTCATTGATATCAGAGCTTGCGTTCAGAGGTCTTGTGGGTTGCACAATGCTTAAAAATGTCATGGCATCCAAGTAACCAGCTTTTTTAAGTGAATTTAAATGTCTATATGGTGCTGATTAGCAACATTAAAAAGTAGTGGATCGCAAAGGAGTTCATGTGGAAAGAAAAATATATATTATACATGTGCAGTAAAAATATGAGAAATGGCTTGGAAAATGGCCAATTCTTTAGTATAGCTTGGAATAATTTTATTCTTATTTTTAGGTACATTTCGACCAAATAAAGATGTGGGGGGTAATGCATCTGATTGCTCTCCTTATACCATTATCTTAACCTCCGAGGAGGAGAAGATTGTTTTTCTGAAGCTTCAAAATTTACTATAAATTAATTTATCAATCGATAATGCCGAACCGTTATTTTTTATAATAGAAAAAAGCACTGTCTGTAGGCATTTAGTCAGATTTCTCTTAGGCAACATCACCTTGTCTCTGGAGTGTCAAAGTAGAACGATGCCAAGAGCTGGTATTACGCACATCACCTTCAGAAAGCATGATTTGTTTAGATTTCTAACATGGGGATTTCTATTTTGTTACACGTCATTTTGCATGCTGCAGATTTTCTAGTTTTCTGACTAAGCCTTATTTTGTTCAGCTTGTGTAATCCCCTTAAATTTCCCTCTGATAGCCCAACTACCATCACTTTAGATTAGGAGAGAGAGAGATCAAGACTCCTCAACAGCCAGGGTGCAGAGCATTTCGGAGGGAAAACACATGTTTTCTGGATAACAAGATCTCTGATGCAGCTTTGCATTCGGATTTCATTTAAAAGCCTCTTCTAATAACCTATGTAGTGTGCTATATTCACACTGTAATCATGTGCTGTCAGAATCCTTATGTTGCTATTAATACCATGTGTTTTGCATTCCCTCACATGTATTACAATAAACCTGATTTAGTTTTACATAGAAACTATCTTCTAATTTTGCAGAAATACAACCACATAGCCTTCTAAACATGGGCTTTCTCTTTAAGAAGTTCAACTATGATTTGTTCTAATAAACAAGCCCTTTTCGTATATAAATGTAATACTCTGCTGCATTAATTTTATAACTCAGACAGTTGTCACGGTTACACACAGGGGAGTAATTTCAAAGGAGGTTGCATGCTGTTCTTACACACTGATTTAATGATCATATACTGTATGCTTCTGGGGATCGTCTTGCATAGCTTGTAGGTGTCAACAAGATGGATGGGTAGATGTTCCATCTGGAGGCTTGCATTAATACTCCTCACACAAGTAGTCTGCAATGGTTTTCTTATGTTTTTTTTTCTTATGTTTTTTTTCTGATGATTTGATTGCAGTAAAAATTTTGGAATATGTCAGACCCAAACATGTAATTGTAACTTAGTTTTGTTGTTTATTGGTTTGTTTGGTCTTTTACCTATACGCTATGTTCGATTTGAGAGCTTTTTGATGCATTAACCATTTTAAGTTCTGGATTTTGCTATTCAAGGTAAACACACTGTTAGTGGGGGGGGAGCACTGAATGTGTCCCTGTATATGTAAATAAGCATAATCAGGTTTCTATTTCAATGTCAGAAAATAAGTAAGAAAGTTTGTCATTCTAAAACTGTTGTTGTTTTCGTAACATAAATTACTTTTGCATTGGAATTTTGTGGTCATACATCCATCGCCTGTACCCACCTTTTCTTGCACAGCCAGGGGTGCACACAAGACAGATCACCAGTTCATTACAGAGCATGCATGCATTTAAATACTTATACCTAAGACTAATTTTATTCTAATAGTCATGTTTTTGATCTATGGGAGCAACCCACACTGCCCAGAGAGAACCCTTACATACACCAGCATGTAATGCAGATGAATTAAAAACTGAGACTTAACCTTTCTTGTTTCAAAACAGAAGTGCATGTAACTGTGCCACATGAGCTGGTTTGCTTGGACATTATATATATAATCACTAGATCATATAATCATTGGGTCAAACATATGCATTTTAAAATCACAAATACAACCAATGCACCTAAAATCTGACAATCTTTTTTGAAAAACTGGTTATAATGTGTATAAAGTATCTTTAGTTCTATGGTTCTAAATAACTAGATTTTCGAAATTATCACTGTTATTATCATGTCTTGAAACTATTTCAAAATAAGGGCTTTTTACACCATGAAAATTCTACCTTTTAGAAGGCATATGCAGCTTCTTTGTACTTATTTTTCAAACTATTGTTTACAATACTTTCAGTTTAATGCCAGGGGGACAACCGGTTACTCTGCTTGTCCACAGATGTATGGATTTAGATTAAATAGGCATAAAAAGTACTGTTCATGACATTTACGGATATTTACTCTATAAGCATAGGTTAATGTCAACCTCTTATAAACTGATTTTTATTTTAAGCTTTTTCAATAGTTTTTAGGATCATTGTGACAAATACTATATTTTTTTCTTGAGTAAATTCATCAAAAGTGAAAGATTATATATGAAAAAAAAGGTTCATGCAAAATAAGATGAAATGGCTTATGCATACTTAATTTTAAATCTTCTCTTTTTTTCTATGGAAAAAAGATGACTTGTACATTACCTTATGTCCTCTGAGGTTTCCATTGACATATGCACTAGACTGTTCATAAAATATTGAGTTGTGTGGAGTGGTTGCTGAAATGCCCTTTAAAAAAAAAAATAGTGTTTTATAAAATTCACATATCATGGAAAAAATTTAAAGGACTATATATCCTATGCCAACCCCTCGTTTTCTTTGTTAATTTATTTTATCAATATAAAATATGTATCGATATATACGAATTGGCCAATGCATAAAAAAATATATTTTAGTGGATTTTAATCTGGTTTATTAAGTTTATTCCTTCATATAATTCACAGCCACTTTGAATCTAAACGTTCTCATGATTTTGCTAAGGTGAGGTAGAAGTCTCTGACCCGAAATATTTCATTTAAGCATTTCACTGTAATACCTTCTGTAAAGGAAGAAAATATTCTAACATAGTTAACTTTGGAAAAAGGTTGGCTTCTGATTCTTCCCTTCCCCAGGTCCACCCGGCGAGCTGCGTTTGGTAATAAAAACTAACATTGCGTGTTGACGTCACAGAATTACAGAGTTTAATCCAATATA
>JAGKQL010002498.1:0-34166 GCA_018398635.1 Cyprinodon brontotheroides | reverse complement strand
ATATGCTTCTTTGATCTGATTGGTTTATTTGGCCCGTCTATCACCAACATAGGCCAATCAGCTAACCAATATTTTAGCCCCTTCCCAAAATTACTTCAGCGGAAGGTTTCCAGTTGGATATGGGGAGCAAATCCATCTGGCGAAGATCAGGTTAGGTGTTTGTTTTTCTTGCCGCTTCTTTGTAGTATAGCAGAATAGTGACCATGTCCTTTACTAATGGACTGAGTCGCATTGGAAAAAATCGGATCTGTGTTGTTCAGACTGCCATGAAAGGATCAGTTTCAGGTCCCATGGTGGGCAAAGAAATGGATTGGGTCACTTAGGCTGCGGTGTGAACGTAGCCAAAGCGTTGCAGGATAGTAGCTCTTGAGGACTGACTTGAGCACCCCTGCTCTAAGGGTAGTAATTTTAATAGATTACTGAATTATTTAGGCCTACAATAACCTTCCCTATTGGTTATTAGGCTTTCAATAATAATGTTTTTGATGAATACTTTCAAGTTAGGTAGATTTATTTCTTACAGTCCAGGGAATTGACAGCACAATATTAGGAGCCCTATGACCTGTAATTATTATTACATTATTATTATTATTAATATTATGTGTGTTATTATTAGCAGATTTTACTGAACTGTGGCTCTTAAACAATAACTAAAAATAAACCTTCACAGGCTGTTTGCTAAAAGGAATAAAGTGAATGATAAAGTTATTGAGTTTTTTTTGAAGTTGATTTATGGAGACTTGAAGATGACAGACTTAATTAAAGCATTTCTTATATGCAGCTTCTACAAAAATCCTTCACTTTCAGTTTGCCTTATACTTTCATACTTTTAACTTCTTAATCAACAGCCATATTTAATGACATACGTTTATGCAGAAAACACTTATATAGTTAGTTTCTTCCAGATAAATTGATAACTTCACTGGTTTATCATAGTGGGAGTTGTCTAGAACATAGTTTAGTGGTATTTCCTGATCATTGGTATGTTTCTTTTTAAATCGCGTTGATATTTCTGTGCTCATTGTGCTGCCTTTTGGATTCCCTCCCAGGATGTCCAGCACTTATCCCCAACAACAGATTTCTATAAGGAAGCTGGCCCTGGACTGCTCTGGCCAGCAGGGTAAGCAATCGAGCCTGTTTTCTGCTCAGCGCTCAGTACTGCGACCTGGCATCGCTTGGTGAGTCTGCTGTCAGAAAGACATTTGATGCGTGGATTTTAGGTTAGAGTTGATGATGGTGGCGTCATCAACATATTTTGCAGAGAGGGATTTTGGTTGGAAGCTTGAAACACAGCTAACTCATAACCCTTCTCTGCTCTTGTGTTTGAGTTTAAATTTCTTTTTAAACACCTGTTCTTGTGTTTTCTCTTTTTCTTCAGGATGCATATCAGGTATTCAGCAAGGCGTTTATTACTACCCCTCCTATCACCATCAGCATAGCCAGCTCAGGTGGAGCCTTCCAGGGTCCTGAAGAGATATTTAACTTAGGAAAATGGCTTTGAGGCAGTCCTTGTGAGAATCACGTTGCACCAAGGTAAGAAATTCACTCCCATATTTATTTCATTCTTCATTTTTAAAAACCCTAAAAAATGTTTTTTAAAAATATTGTTGTCGTAATTGAATTCTGTTGCTTTGTCATCTGCAGGTTTACATCCCATCCACATTCCATGGAAACTTCTTTGTGGAACGCGGATCTATTTGTCCCTCCCCAAGCACGTCAACCCGGATGCTGGCCGCGGTTCAGATGTCCATGGGGAAAACCTGGATGACATGCAGGTGGTTTCGCTTACAGGCTGCTTTTGCTACACCTCCAGCAAAGGTATGAACACCCACCTGGCAGGAACAGAGGTTTTATCAAATTTCTTTTTCTCACCATTTTTATTAAAACAAACTATTTACCTTCTCAGGAAAGAAGGATCAGAGTGCACACCATGTGCGCTTGCTCCTGTTTAATAAATTCTCTGTCGGGATAATGTCTTGGAGCTGATGTTCAGGCCATCACTGGACTGCTGGCCTGTATGGTGCGTGCTGCTCCGGGCTAAAGACACACCCTGAGGGTGTCAATAGAGGTTGTGTTTGTTTTTCTAATCAATTCTAATCATTCAGTTCCAGAATGTGATGCCAAAGAGCTCCTATTTATCAGTAGGGCTATAAATAATATATATAAAAGTTATTCAGAACATTGAAAACTTCTGTTGTAAATAAACTTCACAAATTTATTTACACCCTCAACATTCATGTTATTAGAAAATATATTCTATTTATACTCTTTAGTCATTTTAGGTGACACAGGTTTCTTAATAAATCTCTGTGGCCCCTTTAAGTCTAATATGCCAGAATAAATATAGTGCAATTGCTTTGATGAAATTCAAATGGAAACACAGTGCCCCTATGAGGAGGACATGTTGCAGAGTATCTACAGGCATTCATATTTTACAGAGCAAGTGCATTAAGATTCCAGTAGGGGCAAAAGCAAAGCCCTCAGGCTGTTGAAATGACAGGGGAAAATAAAATGCCCTATTTTTTTCCCCTGTATATGTTGAATCAATTGTGTGAATCTTTTCAGCTTCTCCCTTATTCAGGTTTTCACCACAGCATGTCAGTATAACTAGTACAGAGTGTTAGGATTTTGCATTACATGAGGGAATTTAAACCTCATTATAAAAGACCACCGGGGTCCCTAACCAAAAAATAAAAAGTACTGGGATGAGATTCCTCTATTTCTCAAGTTCATTATGCTTAGAGCATTAAAATGATCATTTAAAGTTTAAAACTTGTACCCTAAATATGATTAAAAGCATCCCCTCTATTTCACTTTTTTGTGAAATATGTTTTTTTCTATAACTTTCAATGTCATTAACCACCTCATGTAGAAGTCCTGCTCTAACAACTTTCTGACCATTTTTCCAGCGGTTGGACCCGCTCAGTGGCCGACCAGTCTGGTGATGCCAGAGGCAGCGATGACCAGCGCTGCCATGGGCTATTTCTTCATACAGACCCGGTCACCAATGCTGACCATCCAGCAGCCGGGCTTGTTGGCTCCAGCCTGCCCCTCCGACTCTTCCGCTC
This sequence comes from Cyprinodon brontotheroides, assembly GCA_018398635.1. Classification (NCBI taxonomy): domain Eukaryota; kingdom Metazoa; phylum Chordata; class Actinopteri; order Cyprinodontiformes; family Cyprinodontidae; genus Cyprinodon; species Cyprinodon brontotheroides. The sequence continues at coordinate 31,098 of JAGKQL010002498.1, read as the reverse complement.
TACATCTTGGCTCTGCTCAAACAGGTAAAGTCTATAGAATCAGATATTTATCCCTCTGGTTAATGGAAACCAGCTAATTAAAAACAAATTTGTACATTTCTGTCTGATCCTTGCAAGAAGCCTTCAGGACAGGAACCAGTACCAGACTTGATGACCGTGTGTTTGCCATGTACCAGCTGAAGTACCAGCCGTTGGCCTTTGCCATGTTGATGATCCATCCTTCTCTGTATGGGTTAATACGGCGACCTGGCGATGAAGGTGAGGATGAGGAGGTCTCAGTGGGGAAGATACTGTTTTTATTTTGCTGCACTTCTTTATTTTCCTCCTATTTCCGACTTTCTCAGGGAGCTCTAAACGTGAACGACGGACCATCCCGCAACCCAGAGTCCTACAGCTGTCAGTGGAAGCTCAGCAGGGAGGGAGCCTTCATGGATGCTGGACCTTAAGTTTAGGAATCATCTTTTATTGTATCTGTTTGTTTCAGTGGGATTACCAAAATTCATAGAAAGCTATACCTGTTGTCATGTTTTTCATTATTAAGACTGTTGTTTTATTACTTTCCAATAAGGTGATGTGTACCTTTGGATTGGGCCTTAACTGCCAGCCTAACTTCCTCTCACAGGTCCTGGGGGTTCCAAACTACTCTGCTGTGCCTGAAAATGTGGTGAGAAACATGTTATAACTAAGTTTCTTAAAGAGAGAAAAACCTGAAAGATAATATTTATGTCTATTACTTAGTTGATTGAAGACTCAACAAGGTCACTGTATGGTAAAAGTCTGATTTCTGTATTTTCTATGTCTGATATTTTGTATTTCGAAATTATTCTCTAACTTTCGTTTTCCTAAAAGTTGACCTGCCCCCCACCCACCAAAAGTCCCATTTTTTTTTTCTGCCTTGTTTTTCTAATTTCTTTTCTTCCCTTTTTTTAGTAATCCCCTCTAAGCCTCCCCTCATCTTTTTCACTTTTCTGTATCTGGGACTCCATGGAAGGTAACACCCTTCCTTTTGTGACTTCACCTCTTTTGCCCCCTTATTTGGATTTCTTTCTAATCATCTTGTCTTTCCTCTCCTTCATCCTTTCATTCCTTTGTCCTTCCCATTTTACTCTTAATTCCTAACATCCTTCCCTCTCTTTATCCTTTGTAGTTCTGCTATTTCATTCCTCAATCATTTCCTTTTCGTGTTACTCCTTCCTTTTCCTTTCATTTCTCTTTATTCTGTCATCCATCTTTCCTTCTAGCTTTCTATTATACCTAATGTTCCTTTTTTCATCCATCCTTTCCCTGGTTTTAGTTCTAAAGTCTGCCTCATTTTGAAGTGTTCACCAGAAATTTAGAGTGTATGATAATTTAACTAATAAGTTTAAAAAGCCAATGAAACCTGAATTTTTACATAACTGTGTGTTGAAAGCCTGCACAAGGACATGGTAATCTCTGCCATATGAACATTGGAGCCGAGAACATAAGAACTAAACTGAGCTCTTCACAGTCGACACCATAGACTGATGCAAACTGAAGCTGTTACTCAGTTTTGACTCTTTTCCCTTCTTAGAAAGCTGATTGATTGTTCTGTTTTGACAGGATATCCTCCCAGAGCTGGACACTGCAGAGTCACAGAGAACCAGAGCTTTTATTGGCTGGCTCAGGGATCAGAGGCCATTCTTCCCCTCCCTCCACATCATCAGGTAAGAAAGAAAAGTTTGAGGTTTGTTTTGGGCTTTTTGTTTGTTTTAAAAAAAGAATCCATTATAACCTGTACCTGGCATTTATACAGAGGCCTTCTAAACTTATTTTTTCAATTAATGATCGGAGAGCAAAAGGTTCCTTAAAGAAGATTTTTGAATAAATGATAGGTGAAACTAAAACCTTTCCACCTTTGGAGTTTTGCATAGAGCATATTGGCAGAGGAAAACATTTAATTTTTTTGTCTCAAATGCAAATATATATGTATATATATATATATATATTTTTTTCCAGTTTTGGTAAGTGGGTCATCTGTCAGCTTAAAGGAAAGGCATAATCTGCAGTCTAAATACTCCAGTAAACTTTTAACCGATTACTAAGTGGTTGGCCGATTATTTCAATAGTGAGGGGATTTATCAATTAATTCTTTCAGCCCTAATTAAAATACTTTAATCTAAGAACTAGATTTAAAATTAGTGGTAATTTTAGGTTTTTCTCTGCTTCAACTGCTGTAGCAATTATACATACAGTGCAAATATATACCTAAACTCCTCTAATATTTAATGTTATGTTACTTTTAAGTAGGTAGAAACAAAAGTGCTTCTAGGACAAGTGCTTCTATAACAGGGTGATTGACTCAAAGTGGATCCAGGGGTGAAATATAAGGACAGGAAGGCCACCCCTAACACATCAAACCTGTCGATTTGTTTTGTATTTTGTATGTTAAAGGTTGGGTCAATACTTGGCTATTTATAACCACACTAAAATAAGCTCTACCTTCTGCCTTAAAAGAATCTGGACATCCTACCAGAATGATTCCTGAAATTTGCTGAACACTAAAAATAGACTTTAAAACACATTTATATTAAGATTAAATGCTTGATACCTGAGAGAAAAAATTAGACTGAATGTTTTCTTTGGTCAGTTATAATCCATTGTCTGCTATATTCATTCTCTGTTGTTCTCAGGGATGAGAGCCAGCTGAAACTAAAATCTTTATGCAGAACATGATTGAAGACCGGCAATTAGGCGGCGCTGTCGTACTATGAGTTCCTTCTCCACCTCCAACCAGCAAATCTCAAATAATCAGCAGTGTGTTGAAAGGGGCCATCTTGGGCGTGCGGCGTGTGTATGAGCCTGTGTGTGTTTTTGTTAGGATGTATGAGCGTGTGATACAGCAGAAAGTGTCCCGCTCTATGAAGCCTTCTCGTACTCCTCCAGCTGTCATCTCTTGGTAGAACCCCGATTCTGGGGCCAGGGCCGGGCGGCGGACATCACAGGCTTGATTCTGATCCCGGCCTGGCGCACTTTGGACTGGCTGTATCAGTATGTTGGGAGGCGAGCGGTAGAGGCGTCCATGATGATTATAATGTTATCGAGCGAATCAGTGTTTTTCTTTCTTTTCCTGCGTTAGAACAATGCGGTCAAACTGAGGTATGGATTCAAATGCAGCACAGGCAGAAAATGTCTTCAGTGTTTTTTGTTCCAAAAAGCACATTTGTCTTCACTAACAAATCAAACTGGGGTGGATATGAATATATCTGCTGTGAATGGGTTTGTGAGGGAGGGTTGAAGCTAAGACATCTGAGCTGAACAGTCTTTATGTACCCAAGGGGAGAGTGTTTTCCTTTTCTAAAGTCATTATAATGGTGTGTTGAACAAATCGCGTGGGCTCCTTGGCTGAAGGGTGGAAGGACCGGCTGTCTCGCTGCCTGGAATGTGTAGAAACAGCAGCGGCGGGGAAAGCGTCGGTCTTTCAGAAACTCCTCCAGTCATCCTTTCTCTATATGGACTTTCAGATCACCTCTGATGACTTTGCTGTTCTGTTTATTTCTTCATTTTCTGACTGTTTAATTTATGAGACTCCCAATCTGATTAAATTCTTTAATTGCCTTGTATGGGAACTCACTTTTTATTATTAAACCTCTGTTTAAATACTGACTATATATGAAATATTTTAATATAATAGGATGTGGGATATCTTTAACACAGGCATAACGAAGCCATTCTGATCTTTTAATCCTGCTTATTGATACTTGTGTATTGAACAGACTTCACTATGTAAAGGAGAATAAATGCTGATTTTAGTATAAATAAGAAGTTGAAATGAATGCTAAGAAAATAAACAGTTTGGGACTTTTTACATGTAGTATGTGTTTTAGTCTAAGCTTTTTTTTTTTTGGTTCTTTTTTTTTGAGCAATGTTCCACATATGCGACAGAGCCAAGGTTTCTGACTCGGACTGATTCTATTTTTTTGTGATGAATATTGGTTGCTTTTCATAAGAATAAACTGGTCTATAACTTTCATGACAAATTGTAATAAAATTATATTAATCATGGTTAAGTTTAGACTCGTAAAGAGACTTTATTCCACTGGTAAGTGAAAAATAAGCAAAATCTGTAAAAAAAAAAAAAAAAAAGTCCTAGAGTGATCTTTAGAGATGTTTAAATTTTGGTGGAAAACAAAATGGGAATAACTACATGGGGAAAACATGCCTCTTTTACAGGTGTATTCATTTGGTGCTTGAAGATTTAAAAAGAAAGCAATTAATTTAAACAGCTTACCATATTGCTTATATCCTTACAAACTTTATTTATACTTAATCAAATAATGTAATGCAGCACAAACATGGCAATGAATGTGAGAAACCAGAGTTGTTTAAAGTGCAACCAGGGGCTATTTATAAATATAACCCCTTTTTAAAAAGGGACGGTGTACAGTTTAAACATAAATGTCACAATACGATTAATGGTCCTTAATTAGAGTATAACCTAATTTAGATCTGCAATCTGGTTACAAAATAAATGTAAAAATTCAATAAACTGAAAACCAATGGTTAAAAAAAGCTTTAAACACTGATCATCTTATTAAAACCTTTTAGTCAAACCCATGTCCAGTAATCTTTGTCTCTATCAACCATTATTTGACTCTGTTTCTAGTTCCTAAAAAGTCATCCTGTTGTGTTCACTGTCATAGTGATTTGTCAGTAAATATTTGTTTGTGGGCCCTAGAAGTGCATTTTCATGAAGGCAGACATGGTGTTTGTATTTCCTCTAACCTGCAAAAAGCATACTATTGTCCCAAAATGAACATTGCCTCTCTAGAGAATGAAATCTGAAAAAAATAAATACCCAATCCCATCTAAAGCAATTTTCTCTCCAACTTACTCTAAAACTGGTTTCATCCTGCTGACACCGCCCAGATGGCATTAAGAGTAGACATACCCTTTCATCACTCTTTAAAGTCCAGAGATGGAAGGTTTGGGGGCAACTTTCTTAATTTTGAGCTTCATCAACTTTGCTCATGGTTTCGGTAAGTTTGTTCCGTATTTTAAATAAACGTCATAGTTTGTTTTTTTTCCTTTCATTGTTTTAGTGCGACCTTGCTCTTTATTGTTAAGGGACAGGTATATTTATTTGTAGAATCTATTATAGCGTAATAAATTCCAGAGCATTAGTGGAACCATAGTTCGAAGATGACACGATTTGATTCCTTTTTACTACTAGATGTTATAGTAGATTTATGTTATAATAGACTTGTTCAATCGGCTAAAAAGTTAAGACCGGTTTTACAATGTGCGGTTTTTTTTTTGTGCCCTTTTTGGGGCGACCGATCGCTCGTCGGGTAACGAAGAGCGATCAGCCTCTCACCACCTCTCGATCAAACCTGGACTAGATTATTTTAAAGTACTTAAATAATAATTAAAACCAGGGTTGGAATTTGTGCAATTTTTCTATGATTTTGGATCTAATAAATATAAACAATTATAACCCTAACCCTTTTCTGTATTAAACATTTTCTAATTAACACAAACCTTGTTCCCCAATTGACTGATGCTTTAAACTTTACTATTATATGACTTTCCGTGGTCCTTTAATCAGTTTCTCTTTCAACATTAGCTGCGTTTCAATTCGCAGCCATTTTCTTGCTAACTTCCGGTTTTACGGACCCGCTTTCATGTGTTAATCTAACTTCCGGTTTTACCTACCCCTTTCAAAAATAAAAGCATATTGTAACTGTAGAGAAGAGGATTAGGGCCACTGGAAAAAAAAAAAAAAAAAGTTAACTGATTTTTTTATTTTATTTCAGTTTAACATGGGAGAGAAAGTCAGAATTCTGATTTTTTTTCTCAAAATTCTGAGATTAAAGTCAGAATTCTGAGAAAAAAGTCAGAATTCTGAGATTAAAGTCAGAATTCTGACTTTTTTCCCATACTATACTGAAATAAAATAAAAAAAAATCAGTTAACTTTTTTTTTCCAGTGGCCCTAATCATCTTCCGTATAACCATCATGTAAAAAAAAAATGAATTTTTTTTTTAACCACACTCTACCCGCTTGTGTTAAACCAACTTCCGGTTTTACTGACCCCTTTCAAAATAAAAGCATAGTCCTCTAAATGTAACCATCATGTAAAACAAAAACATTTTTTTTTTTTAAACCACACTCTTCTACCATTACAGTCTATGTTACATTGAAGTGGTCCTGGCTCTAAAACTATAACACTTAGACACACATCAAACATGAACTAGATTATTTTTAACTACTTGTAGGATAATCAGAACCAGGTCTTGGATTTCTGAAAACTTTTCTCTGATTAGTGAAAATTCAATAAAACTGATTTATAACACTTTTTATGTGTTCATATCCAGACCTAGAAGTGGTCTATCTAAAACTACACATAACTACAATATATAATTCAGTAAAAGTATAGATAGCCAAAAATTCTATTTGACTAAGGTAAAGCGTATTAGGTACTTTGTTACTTAACCTCTGAAACGTAAACAAAACAGGGGATGGGTTATAATATAATATATATGGGTTATAATTCTTTATAACTTGAAAATTCTAATTCTAAGAATTCGAAAGGGCAACTTGGTATGTGGTTTTCCTTGCATGGCTAGAGGTTTGAAGAAGTTAGGCACGTTTTCCTGTCAAAAAGCGAGACCTTAAAATCCAGTGAGATTATGATTGTATTATTTTATGAAAATGTATCAAAATAAATGCGGTTGAATCACAAGGCTCTTTTGTGACATATATGGGTTTTATTGGATCAAAAGGTCCTTGCATATCTGTTTTTGTGTAATTCATTCGGGTGTTAATGTAACACATTAATGAATCAAATAGTTGATCATCAGTGATCACTTTTTAATTATTCTTAGTGGTGGAATGATTTCAGGGCTGTGAAAAGCAAGCAAGCATTCTTCCACAGGCCTGAAGGTGTTTTTTATGTGTTAGGGTGTAGCGTTGCATACCAAGCATAAGAACTGCAGCTAAAATCCCACTGAGTTCTACTACAAGCTGAAAATGCGCTGGTAACTAAAGACATTTAGACTTTTATTTTGAAAATGTCAGAAAACCTTCTGAAGGATCAATTAAACCCATTACCATTCCTGGTTGAATTCTAGAAGTAATGGATATTCAATTTCTGAAATATGATGCATTATGCAATATAAAGTGTTTTATAATGTAAAGCATGTTTTGCTGTTTTAACATATCCATTCTTTGTGTTTCATTTCTGCAGCTGAGAAAAACCTCACAACTGAATTTGGACAAAACGTCACTCTTCCCTGCCACGCTCCTAAAAACAGCCCTGTAAAAGTTGCAGAGTGGAGCAGGGCTGATTCGAAAGAGAATCTTCTTCTGTACAGGGACGACCAGATTGATTTAGAGAACCAGGAGCCAGCTTTTAAGAACCGTGTGAATCTCCTGGACAGCAAAATAAAAGCTGGAGATGTGTCTTTAACCCTTCAGAATGTGACGACTGATGATAAAGGAAGGTATGAATGTCGAGTTATCCAAGGAGACACAAACCGAGGAAAGAGAGCAGTTTTAAAAATGCAGCCAATCAGCATCATCAACCTGGATGTTGTCTTTCCTGGTGAGTTAGTGAGATTGGTTTGTCTCTCTGGTTTTTAATGTGAGTTAGTATCCTGAGATCTGTTTTTTCCCCCTAAATATGTTACCTGATGAGACAATGTAGAATACATGTTAAAAAGAAAATTAAATTGTTGTGACTCACCAGTCTAAGCCGATCCAAATTTCTCTGATCAGCAGATGTCAAAGATGACCAAAGAGAGCATAATGGAAGCTATCGAGGACATGGTGGTCTAGTCTGCGTGGCCGTCATTGCTGCAGCTGTCGCTGTAGTTTTGGCCATCTAACAAGAAGGAAAAATTATATCCCTCCTATTGAAGCTAGTTAATTTGTCAAATTCAACATGGACAGCAATACCAATGATGGGAGTAACTGTTATTTAATAACTGTTTTAGTATCTGAGTGTGTAACGAATTACCATGAATTTGTAATGCCAGTATCCATCCGTCCACTTTCTCCCGCTTACTCCTTGTGAGGGTTACAGTTGAGCCAGTGCCTGTCTCCGAGAATATGCGTGAAAGGCGGGGTACACCATGGACAGATCGCCATCACAGAGTGACACAGAGACAAACAAAGACACACAACCATGCACACACTCACACCTAAGGACAATTTAGAGAACCCAGTTAACCTAAAAGTCATGTTCTTGGACTGTTGGAGGAAGTTGGAGTACCCGGTGAGAGCCTGCACATGCACAGGGAGAACATGCAATCTTTGTAAAAAAATAAATGATAAATATAATTGAATTATCCCATGATAATCATGATAGAAAATGGATGGTTAGAACTATATGTCAGCTTTGATCATTTCTGTGCACAATTCAATAAAAACGTGATCACCAGGTGAAATGAATTATTAATGGTTAAGAATATGAGTACAGAATGGCGTAAGCTCGGAAGAAAGGTGTTGGTAACAAACGAGTGTCCAAAATGCACAGCTGGGCACTGGCTCTAAAGAGCCTGAAAACTAAACTTGTTGAAAATACTCCCAAATTAAAGTGTTTCCTGACTTAACAAAAATCAATAAAAGCATAAAAACTTCTATTAGGCTTGGTTTGACTTGTACCACAAAATCAATTTTGCTTTTACTGTTAATTATACCTAATAAAAAGAAGGGAAAAAAAGGAATAATAAGGATCTGAACGGTTTGATACATAGAGATGTATTATGCTTTTTGTGATTTTTGACTGGTACCAAGAGTTTCTGCATTTCTCTTGATAAAATAAACACTATGTCTACTTTAACTTTTATTTTTTCCTACTTGCTTTGATTCTGTTTTATCTTCCTGTATTTTAATTATGTAAAGCACTTTGAATTGTCTTTGTACTGAATTGTGCTATACAAATAAATTTGCCTTGCCTTGCCTTAATAACTTCAGCGCCCTGTTTGCCTGGTTCTACTGGAGGTTTCCTCCTTCCTCGACTATCACTGCATGCATGCTAGGAAAGCTTTTCATCTATTGTTTTTTTACATACTTGGGAAGGAGTGAATTCTGCAAATTCAGTGGTTATACTATCAACTGGGTCTCCTTAGAAAATTTAAAGCAATCAGAATTTAGGAACCTAAAATAAAAACGGTTAAAAAATAAAGGGCCAAATTCGTAAAGCAGCTTTACAGAAAAGTGTCACAAATTCAAACACTCTTAATTGAATACATTTTAATATACATTTACAGATAAATACAAATATCATAAATATTGAAAATAAATTGACACACTCATTTAGTTGCTTGATGGAATGTTGATACTTTTATAACAGTTTTTATCATTTGATTTTGAATGACACGGCTCTGTATGCCTGCCTGTGAGGCAGCGTCCAGGGAGTAAATAAACCCTCGTCCTGTTTGGCCCCACCAGATGACGACATCACTGTGCGCTGCCTCCTTTCATTCTGTTCTGTTTGCCATCATATATTCCTGACTCAGAAGCTTTTGTCTCATCGACAGTGAGCTGTAAGGCCACTTGCAGATATTTTTGTGTTTTTTTCTGAGCTTCACTCGATCATGGAGTCCGTGGAGGAAAAGACGGGCTCCATTTCTGCGGCTCAGCTGCGTGCGGAGAAACGGAGGAGGAAACTGCTGCTCAACTCGGAGGACAGGATGAACAGAATCGTGGGCTCCACCAAAAAGGAGCCCGATAACAGCGGTACGAGTTCACAGCCAAATCTCCCCCATTACACTTCATGTCTGAACATTAACAATTAATAGAAATAACACGTAGCACCATCTCCTAATCAGTGATTCACCCATAGATTAACTGTCCACATCTGAACGAATGCATCAGATTAGTGAAACACTCCTTATGTTAAGCACGGTGAAGGAGGTGTGATGATATGGGGCCGTTTTGCAACCAGGAGACCTGCTTGTTTTTTGTTTTTTTTTTGCAATGATTAATAGTTAGAAATGAATAATTAGAAAGGGTTAACCCTCTTAAGGGCTTTCAATTAAATACTTAAAATTCTATATTTGAAGTCAAGGCTATTATTGGAGGACAGAACAAGATCCAAATTACATTAAAGGAACAATTTATTTTCATGGCAAAAATCAAGGTCAGTGTAATAACCGTAAAACAGTCACTTGTTCTAATAGTGTAAATAAAATTCAATGAGTGCCTCTATATAAAAAAAAAAAGTAAAACACTTTTTACATTTTTGGCACTAAAAAGTAGATCTTGCATCAAATGCTATAGACTAAAAAAAAAATAAAAAAAACAATATGCTCCATGAATTACTATTATAAGAACAAAAAGTGGATACAGAATAGGAAGTGTGGCCTTTTCTTGGATCAGGGGCTCTTTGGAAACCCAAACATTACATCCACATTTTTTGGCACTAAAGAACCTTCAGAAAATGAATGCCGATACAGGGACTTTGTTTATTAATTTTTTTAATAACATTTTTACCTTATTAAATTTATTTGTTTTGCTTTGCTGATTAGGTTTTTAAATTAACCTTTAGCTTTTTCTTTACTTAAATTACAGTATTGCCAACAGTAGTGACATTAGATGCCTGGTTTTATTCTTTGAAGCAGTTTCACTCAGCTTTCAGACAGAGGTGGACCCTGTAGACCACATTTGACCCCTCTATTTTACCTTGTTAGCTGTAAAGTTGCATTTATATCAAACTTGTGATCTGTGATTTTCCTCTGCAGGAGCCTCCCGGCGTCCCACAGAGCCCCGCTTCCACCTGGACCTGGACAGAACAGAGCCATGGTCCTTGTCTTCGGCCTCCCAGAGACCGTCTCCCTTCCTGTCAGAGGCTCCAGGCGCCCGCTCCCACACTGCCACCCCAGAGAGGAGGGGCTCCCCTCTGCCAGACTTCAGTGAGCCTCGTAGAGCCTCTCTGGAGGGTGACTTAGCAGGTCTTCGACAGAGAGCGAAGGGTGAGCGGGCTGGATCAGACGAGGTCAGCGGCTCTCCACGCAGAGGCTTCCAGCAGTATTTATCTCGCTTGGACGATGCTATGAAACTCCGGAGTCAGCTGGCCAGTGAGAAGCCCGCTCAGGAGGGAGGTTCTGACATAGAGGAGTTTGATCCGTTTCGGGTTTTCAGGCTGATCGGCAGCATCCTCCTCGCTGTTTTTGTCAGGGTTTTTGTCTGCAAGTATCTGGTGGGTGAATCTGCTGTAAACATAACACTTTTCTGACCAATCTCATGATTTCTAAAGATACTCAGAAAAGTACAATCACCCACTGTTGTTGTATGTTGATAGCTGAAGTGACACTGCTCCTTGATTTCTTTCTTCCAGTCGATATTTGCTCCATTTCTGACCCTTGAACTGGCCTACATGGGATTGTCTAAATACTTTCCAAAGGTAACAACACTTTGCGTTTTGTTTTTTCACTGAATGCAAATAATGCTTATTTGATGCTGAAATTTAAATCCTTCATTTTAGTTTTATTATTATGTCATAATAGCCAGTTTTTCATCAGTGTGAAGTGGATCTCAAAAGAAAATATTGTCAACTAAAAAGAATTTCCCCCTTTTATATCACAAATATCCTATACAATTAAACCAAAAAATAAGAAAAAATTATTCATATATATATATATATATATATATATATATATATATATATATATATATATATATATATATATATATATATATATATATATATATATATATATATATATATATGCCGTATGTGTTAGTACCATTAAGTTAGCATTTTTTCTGAAAGTACTCAAAACACCAGATTAATACCAATGAAAAACCAGCCATAAAGATTAGATTTAATGTCACACGATCCAAGTACGGTAGCTTTTTTATTTCTACATCCATCCATCCATCCATTTTCCTTCACACTTATCCCTGTTGGTGTCGCGAGGGGTGCTTGTGCCTATCAGCAGCTGTCAATGGGCAAGAGGCGGGGGCCACCCTGGACAGGTCACCAGTCTGTGGAAGGGCAGCACAGAGACAAACAGGACATACATCCATTCACGCATACACACACACCTAAGGACCATTTAGAGAAGCCAATTAACCTAACAGTCATATTTTGGGGAACATGCGGGGGGCAGCATCATGGTGTGGGATTCAGTTTCTTCACATGTAAAGTAAAACTTTTTTTTTTTAAACGCTGAATATTAAAAAATCACTAACCTTAACAGAACCAAAATAAAGTTCTGGGTGAACCATTGGATATATATATATATTTTTTTTTTTTCAATTGCTATTTCTCTTAAAGCTCTTCTTGGTTTTCAGGTGAATTGTACTCATATTTTTCTGAAAAAGTGGAGAAATAGTTTTCTTTTAAAAGTTTACATGTTTCGTATCTAAAGTAATAACCTTTACACTTTTAGTTGCCATAATCAAAGAGCTGCATGAAGATTCTGTTTTTTTTTTCTCCATCTCAGATCATCTTTAGTGTGAGCCTCAGTCTGACCTCACATGTCTAAGAGATATAAGAGCATGCATCATGTTTGTGTCTTTTTCTTTACGCTGCTATGTTTAATATAGTTTTTATTTCATGGACCTGCTGATAATTCATGTTCTTCTGCTTCTTCAGGTGGAGAAGAAAACCAAAACCACTGTGCTGACCGCTGCCCTGCTGCTTTCCGGCATCCCTGCCGAAGTCATCAACCGCTCCATGGACACCTACAGGAGGATGGGCGACGTCTTCTCCGATCTCTGCGTTTACTTCTTCACCTTCATCATCTCTCATGAGATCTTGTTGCTCTTTGGCTCAGAGACGCCCTGACATAAGATCTGCTCCTTGTTACTCCCTCTCCCTGTTTTCTCCCCTTCATACCAACCAGCTGTGCTCAGTTGCGCCCCCTGGTGTTTTTTGTTTCCCTGTTTACATTCTGCTGCCTTAATATCAGGTGTGCACCCCTCTTCTTCGGGTGATAATGTGTTCAGACCCCAGTGTATATACCACTTGAATTTACTGCATGCAGAAGCTCAGGAAGAGGCGGGAAATGTCTTTGTTGTATAATAGGGTCCATCTTTGAGCGCTTATAAGAAAACTGCATCCTGGAAAACCACAGATTCCAGTTCAACCATTAAAAAGGAAATGGGGAAACGTGCTTCAGCACTTCAAGTGTTAAAACTAAGTTTAGTTGGAGGAAATCTTATTTCATCGACTGTTTCAAGTGGAGCAAAGTAGCAATGAATGCAGATAAATAAACCGGGGTTTCCTTCCTTTGTTCAAAGTGATTTTACAAGCAGCAGACTTTGAAACAGCTTTATTTCAGCTTGAGCCAAGATCACAGCTAATTAACTGTGACCACATGAGAGGCTGTTACTAATTTGTTCAAGCAGATTTCAGACTGCTTTCTGATGATAATACATTGGTTGCTGGGCTGGGCTTCATCTCTAAACTCTATATTAGATTCTAACATCAAAGGCAGCCAAACCTCTTTACTTGGTTAAATAAAGTGTTGGTATGCAGACTGTAAATGCATCATATCTAGGGATTCCTTTAGGAGGTAGCCTGGACTTGACTGAGATGTGCTGAATTATGCAGCTCCATATTGTTGGAATCCTTAGATATTAGAAACAAGCAGCTGGATCAGTAGTTTGTTCTGCAAAGGGGCAACAGGTTGATTAGTTTCCCTCCAACTTGTCTTATTGTTTACAGTAATGAGCCTGAACATGGAAACCAGGAATCCCAGTTAGTTTGGACAAACCTTTGGAGCTTTGAACGATATTTGTGAACATCCATACAAGTCTAAAGTCTTTTGATGCACCAACGGGTTTTCTTTTAGCTTCACCCATCTTCCCACATCATAAAGCTGCAGCCATCGTGCTTAAAGGATGGTTTCCTCAGTGTTAGTTTTCCTCCACATGTATCATGTAGGTTTTCGCATATAGAGCAGAAAATCCAGCTTTGGTCTCACCTGACTAGATGAGATTAGTGGGGAACTGGAAAAGTTTTGTGAAATCGATAGACATAAGCTTTATTACAGAACCTGCTCTGCAATGACATTATTATGCCTAATGAAGTACATCATAAAAGGAGAAACATTGTGAATCAGCAAATATTGAAGCCTTGGATTATTTCTAAGCTTAATATTCACTGACGTAAAGAAGACAAAAGTGTGGCAGTAAAGGTTTTCTGGTAATTTTGCCTCTTTGCTTAACTTTTTCTGTAACCGACTGATTCTGAGCCACCTTGGGCAGGTCTCACAACACTCTAACAACCAGGGTATTAAGTATCTTTCTGTGCTCTACTCATGCTAAAATGTGAAATTTTTGTGCTCACACTAAATATCTATCAGCGGGGGATCGCTCTGAGTTAGTTTAGTTTAAACATAACTCATCAAACCCTAAAGGGGATCAACAGCGTGACCAGTGGTCATGATCGGCTATAATGGATTCTTTAGAAGATGTTTTATTCCACTACAGGGGAGGGTTATTTTAGAATGATGTAACTGACTTGGAGCTGGTAGGTAGGGTATCACTACCTTAGATTGTTTTAATTATGGAGGAATGTGTCTTTCTGATCCACTAGAGAGTCTGAAAGGTAAATGAACTTGAGGGCGTATGTTTTATACGCAGGAAATGAAGGAATTGTCAGCTCCTAATGTTTCTATAATACATCTTTAGCTTTTTCAGTGACAAAACCGCAAGTTTCTCTTTAGATATTTATCTCTCCATCCTTCAGTTGAAGCCATTTGAAAGGATCTGCGGTCAGGTGTCATAGTTAAATTTTTTTAATAACCAGTGAATGTAGACGATGCGTTAGCGGCTGCTGTTTTTCTGTCCACAGAGGACGGCTGCATTAAGAGCTAGTTTCTCTTTTCCTCTGAAAAGCATTTAACTGCAGAACAAGTTGAGAGAAAAAAAAAGTATTGCTTTGTGTGTCTGTGATAAGGCTGCAGTTCACTTCATATGTGAGCCAGTGGCTGTTTGTGAGTTTACTGGTGTTTGATAATCCCAGTGGTTTCCTTTAAGTCTTGGTGTAGTAGCTCCTCTGCTGTCATGTTCTTCCTTCTAATTCTAATTTAATCCTAAATTAATATATTTTGTTCCATGTATATGAATTGATGTGATTTATTCTACAGCTTGTCTGCTCTGTTTCATATTTGTTTTGATAAATCTATTCTAAAACTGTTTTAAAATGCTGATGTAGTATCGCTAAAACGGATTTAAAACGATGTTTCAAACTAAGGAGTTCCTATTGAAAATAAACGGCCCAATGTGTGAAGTCTTCTTTCTTCTGTTTGTTCATTTTTTTAAGGACAAACGTTATGTCTAAAGAAAATATCTTGCTTATTAAATTTGTTCTTTGTATATTCAGAGAGTCGTCCATCACAGTCTTCGTCTTGCAGTTGAACAGTGAGATATCCGTGCCATGCATCCTCATTCTAAAAACTGCATAAGGAGCCCAAACGTTGTATAGAAAGAAAACTTTTCATAAATCTGACATTTCTAATTTTCTGAAACAACTATTTTTTATCCATTTGTAAACCATAATCATCAAAATTAAAAAGATGTCTTGAAATTAACTCTATGTAATAATTAACATAATGAATGAGTTTTTACTCTTCAGCATTAGTTATTGGCCATTGCTGTTATAGTGATATTGGATGTAAAGTTTGTGCTTAAATCTATCAAATTAAAGACCAACGCAACTAATAAAAATAGTGCAACTTTGATAGATAATATATTTACCAATGTTGTTGAAAGTGGACGCATATACCTGATCATTTATCAGTCTTTATGGGGATTAAAAAAGAAAAAAGGTTAGTATATCAAATGAAGAAAATAAAACTAATGTACCGGACAGGTTTCCCCGAGCAGCTATTCAGTTATTTAAGAGTGAATTAATCAAACAAAGCTAGGATGAAGTGTGGGTAACATGAATACGGTTTAAAATTCAATTTTGCAGTCTTTAAATGAAAAATATACTAAATTGCCTAGAAAAAAGTGGTTAATGCAAGGTTTTTATGTTTGTTTTAAAAGAAATTAGTTATGTAAAGATGTACTTTTTTTCAAGAAGTCTTTGTATAACTTATTTTCTTAAAATAAATGTAAAAACCTTGCATTAACCAATGTTTTCTGGGTAATTTACTATATTTGTATGCTTTTATTTTTTTTCATTTTAGAAATAGATTATTAATTTAAGAACAAGTAGAATTACTTCTTTAAAAAAAATGAAAATCAGACTGCTGACATTCCGGCCCATTTTTAACAATTATGATCACTACAACAAAAGAAATTGCAAATCGATTTACCCATTATTTTACCAATAAAGATTAAACTTGGCTGAAGGAATAGTAAACTCCATCAAAAAAGATGAATTTTTAACAAAAAAAACTTAGATAAGATAGATTTCATATTAATCTTTTCTTTTTCTGAAGATAAATATTTCTTAAAGCTTCAGTGGAAAGTGAAATCCCGATAATTGTCATAAACTGCAAAGCAAAACAAAAATCAGCTGACAGGAACAGTGTGGTTATGTTAATATTAGAGAAATGATTTGATGTGTTGGGTCAGGGTTAGGGTTTTAAATCTGTCTCCACAGTCTGGGATATTCCCAGATGGAATGAAAATTGTAAAAGTCATCCCGTTTACTGGACTAGATATTAACAGGAATTTACAAATCATAGACCTCATGTCACCCAATATGAAAACCACATTACCACAAGTAGATCTTGCATCAAATGCAATAGACTTAAAAAAAAAAAAAAAACAATATGCTCCATGAATTCCTGTAAAAAATAAAAAAACCCGATACAGAATAGGAAGTGTGGCCTTTTCTTGGATCAGGGGCTATTTGGAAAACAGAACAATACGTCCGCATTAGCGAGTACCAGCTGCTGACTGTCTTACAATGTCCCATAGGGGTCAGTTTGATGTTTATTGGGTTTATTAATGACTTAGAATAGAATAGGATATCCATTTATTGGCCCACAATGGGAAAATTGTGGTGTTTACAGAAGCAAAGGTTATAGTAGAAGTGGTCACACAATGACCACCTTAGAAAAGTAAAAAAAAAAAATATAATAGGAAAATAAAACAAATATTGTCCTGTATGGTGTTTTTACAATATAAATATTCTATCTGGAGAATAAAAAAAAAAATCAATAACTGCTGTGGACATTTTTACAGTAATCGATGTATGAAAAATCGCAGCAATGCCAGAGATGTGCAAAAAAATGACAGCAGCATGTTATTTAACTGACTAAGACAGAAACTGCTAAGTGTGTTTAATTTCAAGTGTGCTACATTTTATATTATTGCTAATGACACTAATAGAGTGTGTTATGAGAATCTAAGAACGTTGATGGCTTCGTTGGAAAATAATTAACCATTCAAGATAAGGTTTGATTCACATAAACTAAATTTAAATGACACTAAATTCTTAATTTTTGATAATTGAGACATTGACATGGACAAAAAATAAATAAAATCAAATGATAGTAAGAAACAAAAATTAAATGCAGTGAAGTTCCTTGGAATAATTATACAAAATAGACTGTAAACCTTATATAAGTTATATTAAGTCAGTGTTATGTAAATAATCATCAATAACATTAAAAGCCAAAGTTTCTTGAATGAAAAAACATATCTGTTGTATAGTTCTTTGGTTCTGTGAAAAATATAAATATAAAACTAATCTTGATACAATTTGTGTTGTTCAAATTGTGCAATCGGAAATTGTGAATACAGCAGCCTATAAAGAATATGCAAACCTGTTGCTGTAATTAGGAGGAAAGCTTTAAAATCTAGAGACTTGGTTGAACTTAAAACTGCCCAATTTATGTATCATTTAAAGAAGCTAACTTTTGAAATCTAAGGATTGTTAAAAAGGAAAGCTGTTGTTTATAATCTTTGAGGCATTGACTTGTTTGAAAAAGCCAAAGTTAGGATAAATGTTAAGCAGCTTTGTATGTTGGGGTGAATACATGGAATGACCTGAATTCAGAGCTAAACGACTGTTCTACACTTAATCAGTTTAAAAAACATAAAAAAAGAAAAAATGATAAACTCTTATGTTGGAAATAAAGCAGATTGTTGTTAAACTATCAATGAAAATGATTGACCTTCTATGGATCTTAATCTGTGTGAAATATTTCCCTATAAAATACTAATGTTTTGTGCTGTTAAAGACATTCTCTGTGTATGCACCTTAAAGCTCTATCTCTCCAGTTACTTTTCCTGAAAAGAGATCACTCAGGACAAACCCTTTAAATAACATTTCATTACTTGTATGTATTAAATAACCAGGAGACATGACAACAGATTCTACTAGAAGTTGTAATTTTACTCAGATCAGAGTAATTGCTTAGAGTTTATAGAAGGCAGCTGCTCACCTCCCGGCTCATCTCTCAGGAAGCGGCCCTGATTAACAGTTAAAAAGGCGTTTTATATATCTCCAGTCTGCAACATCATCACATCGTTACATCATATATGTTAGCAGGTGAGTAGATATGATTAGACACAATATTACACTTTGTTTGTAGCTGAAGGACACCGCTCTAATTTCATTCCCAAATATTTGCCACGTACAGAATGAAGATTATAACTGTATATCCGGACAGAGGATAGGTCTTAATTAGATAAACTATTGTGGAAAACATCAGTTTTAACACGAACAGGCAGCTGATATTAAGGTGTAATAAACCCACACATCATCAATGATAATTATCCAATAGTTCCTCATGAATCATTCTTGCAGAGTCTTTGACAGCTAGTTTAAAAATCCAATTTTGTTTATGATGTAATTAATAGGTTTGGAGGAAATTATTTTCGCTTCTATTTTCATCATTCATGACAATGTGAAAATTTTATTAGTTTATTTTTCTATACCTGAGATATCTGAAATAATTAACTGAAGTGAATTATTGATATTAATATCTGCACAAATTGTAATAAAGTTTCTTTTTGTTTACCCAATAAACAACAAACGTTTGCTTTAAAGTGGTTATTATTACTTATTTCTCTTGACTACTTTTTTCTTTTACGAATTACACAAAGAGCTTTTGTTATGAGTTGTCAGGTTTTGTAACAAGTTTATCTAGCCTCCGACCACACGAGGGCGCTGTATCTGTTTACATACACCAGTTGCATGTCGCAGTTTACGTTTCAGCAGCAGTCTGCGATGCAAACAAACTCCTTTCTGCGTTTCGAGACTGTTTAATACACTTGATCAATTTCACCTTTATAGGTGCAAATCTTATTGACGCGAAATGGACGAGAATAGAGGTGGTCCTAAATTTTGTCCAAAATAAATGTTGGGAAGGATAATTGACAGTTTTATATGGAATGCTAATATTAGCATGTGTTAACTGAACGGTGTTTGTCGCACGTTTATTGAAACTTGCTGTTTGGTGTGAACTTATATTGATCCGTTCTTCTTGAAAACTATATTTTTAAATAGTTTGAATTTCAACAGACACTACAGAAAGCGTTCAACGTCCCGGGGAAGGTCGGGCAGCTGATCAAAGAAAGCCGCTCCCCGGACAACAAGTACCCAAGAAGACGACCGAGACCGGAAATAGGAGAGACGGTCCAGGAGCAGAGACCGCAGAAGATCCTGATCCAGAGACAGGAAAGAGCCAGGTATAAACTCACGGCTATCATGTTGCTGAGCTCGGAGTCGGATTTCAAATGCAGATAGCAAAATCGCCATTTTAATCATAGATAAACTGGACTAATTTTGATGTATTTTCTATTTTCTTTAATGGAATAGTGTTTTATTTGAAAATGAACAGATTCTGTTTGATCATCATCTTCCCAAATTTGCTCGATACCGCAATTTCTTTAAAGCAATATTATTTGTATAGCATAATTCATTACATGGACATTTCATAGTGCTTTACATTAATTAGATAATAAAAATAAAAAACAAAAAGCATATAAAGGGTTATGGTCTGATACTGAGTACACACTCTTGTATTGAAGTTACCGATACTATATCAGGTTTCTGCAAGCTACTAATAATCATTAAAAGTCATTAGATTATTATTTTTCAAATTAAGGCCTTAATTGGCATTAAAATTCATTAAATGTGATTATCATGGCATTTAAAATGCCTTATATAAAAAAAAACAACCTCAAATATATCAGATTCAACTGGTTCCCGCGTGTTTGCGCGGAACTGCTCCTGGTTGATCCTAAAGCCATATGTTCGAACAGAAGCTCGAGGCACAGAAAAGCTAGAGAATGGGAAAATGTAAATATTAACATAAGTGGTTGGAAAATGAGAAATTGGGGACATGGTTGCAGCTGGATTTTTCCCTGCCTTAATCATGGCTGGTTAACAGGCCTCTGCTGTCAGGGGTTGTTTCCAGAGGAATGCACACCAGCTGGAGCAGATATGCATGACAGTGAGTTCCATGTGTGAGAACCGCTGCTGTATAATACCATACTGGCTTTAATTGAAAATTCCTTTTTGAAATATTTAGCTGAATAAATAAATGCCACAATTATTGCACTTAATTGTCATACCCAATTTTAAATATTAATCAAAACAGGTATAGCTAATTGGATTGATTGTGAATAGAAATTATATCATACACTTTTTTTCTTCCATCTATATATATTTATCAATCAATCAAGTTTATTTGTATAGCTCTTTACAAATAGCCAAATGGTACCTGCAAAGTGCTTTACAACAATGCCATATAAAAAATACATAACACATACCATTAAAAGTGCTATAGTGGTGCAGTGCTGCAGGACATTAAAAGCCTTCCAGAAGTGCATAGAAAGGGAGTAGACAGAAAGATGACATCTAAGAGACAGTATTACCTAGTCAGAATAAATGCTAATTTAAAAAAGTGTGTCTTTAAGTTTTTTTTAATTTATTTATAGTGAACCAAAAACAGTGTTATCACAATTGCTCTTGGCGCGGATCCATACAACCAACTTTAAATGAATGATTAACTTGTTAATAGATCTTACCTAAGTTGAGCATTTCTTGCCTGTGCTTAATGGCTGAAAATGATGCATGTTAGGCTGCAACTAATGATTATTTAGCAAATCGATTAACCTTGTTGATTATTTTTTTTTTATATTAATCGCATTAATAATCTAATAGCCAAAGATCTTTAAAGAAGAGTTTTTATTAAATTAAAACGAAAAAATCTCCCACTTGAGGAGTTCTGGATACAGTTTATTGAAAAAGAAAGTTTTTTTTTTTTAAATGTTAAATGTTATATATATATATATATATTTTTTTTTTTTACAATTTTGCTATAACTACTGCTCTAGAAGTAGGTTGCTCTGTCAGCTAAAGGGATGTGTTAGAGTCTATACCAGTTAACGATTAATCGATTACTAGAATTAGTTGATGATTGTTGAAATAATCGATTAATCACGATTAATCTGATTCGTTGTTTCAGCCCTAATGCAGGTATTTGTTGGAAAAACACATTGATTCTGTAAATAGTTTTATACGCACTTTCATAAATACACCTGATCTCAGATAAGTGGAAAAGAACTTGTTGAATGAATGGATGGAACTGATCACTTTAAATAAATGGAAATACAATGACGTTAACAACAGTTTAAAAGCAACCATCTTCGTTCTGTCGACCCCGGTTATATTTTCTTCAACTATTGCTGTTTTTTTTTTTTTTTTTTTCCTTTTTCTTCTATGATTGTATCTGATGTCCAGGCGTTCCAGGAGCAGAGACAGAGACAGAGAAAGGGAAAGGGAGAGGGAAAGGAGGAGGTCCAGAAGCCGGGAGAGGAAGAGATCACGCAGCCGGAGCCGAACTCGCAGGTCCCGATCAGGCAGCCCGTCAAAGAGCAAGAAGGCAGAAGAAAAGTGAGTTTTTGTTTCATATTCCCACAAATGACAAATCCCCTCTTTATTCCCTCAGGTCCATTCTAGCAGGTAACATTTTATGTTTTTTTTTATACCTGATAGTTAAATAATTTATTGCAAGGTAAAGATAAAAAAATATATGAAATTTTTATCGTGGGTCTAATCCTCATTTCAGCTGGTTAAGATGTTTAAACAAATGAACAATTTTCATCCTAACAAAGGATTAGAGGAGTAGAATGGCAAACGTCCAAAGTTTTGCCGTACAAGTAAACAAAGAGCTAAAGGTTGAGTCACCAGGAATTGATTTTAAGCAAAGAATAAAATAAAATCTAATATTAGTTGTTGCTGTTCTTTCCCCCAGAGCCAAGAGCAAAGAGAAAGAGAGCATTGAGCCCGTGTCTGAGAAGAAAAAGGTGAAAGAAGAGAAGGAAGATGAGAAAGTTGAGGACGTAAGTTACAGTTTTTTCCTTTTAAATGTTTTTATTGACCTTAGATTTTCACATTAAAATGAAGATAAAGTGTGGGGCATTTCTTGTCTTTGCAGCAAGACTTTGACCAGAACAAACTGGAGGAGGAAATGAGGAAGAGGAAGGAGCGGGTGGAGAAATGGAGAGAGGAGCAGAGGAAGAAGGCTATAGAAAATATTGGAGAAATAAAGAAAGAGCTGGAAGAAATGAAGCAGGGCAAGAAATGGAGCCTTGAGGATGATGATGGTGAGGGAACTCTGATTTGAAAAAGAAACGTCTTAACAAATGCGCTCCTCTGTAGAAATACTTTACGATATCAGCTGATGTTTCTAAACGTGTGCTTTCTCTAAGCTGGCTTGATTTAAAGAAAATAAAACAACAAATGTACATATTTGAAAATAAAACTTAAGCTACTTGGAAGATGAAACTTTATGTTTTCTGTTGAGATAAATCAAGTTTTAAAGTGGTTTTACAATTCCTCTAAAAACCACTGAGCTTTTTTGTTACATCGGTCATAAAATGACGTATTTCCCTTCTGGTGCACATCTGTGCACTAGTCTGCGTAGTTTTCTCTCATAAAACTCTGTTTCCTATGTTAGATGATGATGATGATGGTCCTGCTTTGATGGAGGTGGATGATGAGGAGGACGACGGGGATGGAAAGGTGGAGGGAAAAGAAAAGGACGCAGATGAAGTTAAAAAAGAAGATGAAGATGGAGAGAAGGAGACTCCTGTGGAGCAGCAGCCTGAAGAGGATGAAGTGGATCCTCTGGACGCGTACATGGAGGAGGTCAAGCAGGAGGTGAAGAAGTTCAACATAGGTCCCATGAAAGGAAACGATAAGGCGAGTATTTCTACTACAACAGATATTTTAGCCACACTAGATTAATAGTAATTTATTGTTAAACAATTTTTAATTGACAGAAAGGAGCAACTACAGTAACCAAAGTGGTGACGGTAGTCAAGACCAAAAAACAACCCCTCATGCACAAGAAGAAGGGGGAGCTGATGGAGAACGACCAAGATGCCATGGAGGTGAGTCTGCAACAGCGGCGTTGGCTTATGGATTAGATGGAAGACCGTTTGGCTGCTGCTTGTCTTAACACTGTGTGTTTGGCAGTACTCGTCAGAGGAAGAGGAGGTAGACCTGCAGACAGCTCTGACAGGCTTTCAGACCAAACAGAGGAAGGTTCTGGAGCCTGTTGACCACACTAAGATCCAGTATGAGTCGTATCGCAAGAACTTCTACGTGGAGGTGCCTGAGCTGGCCAAGATGACCCCAGAGGGTCAGTTTATATTTAAATGTTTAAAGTGAAATTTCTACCAGAAAAACCATCAGTACTGCTTTTTAAATAAGGTATGAGTTTCTTCCTCCATCTAAAATCTCTCTGTTGAATCGGTACCTTCTTGTTTACAGATGTGAACGCATACAGGCTGGAACTGGAGGGGATAATAGTGAAAGGCAAAGGTTGTCCCAAACCCATCAAGACATGGGTGCAGTGTGGGGTGTCAATGAAGATCCTCAACTCCCTGAAGAAGTAAGTGGACCCAGGTTTAACTTTTTGGTTTATCATAAAACCTTTTTTGATCTTAAAATAACAAGATTATTAGTGTGATTAGAATAATACTTAATAGGTCCTTGTCATGTATATGAAACCACTAAAAGTGCCATCACATTTTCTGTATGATATTATGGGATTTAAAATTAAAGCAGCAAGAGAAAGGCATTTCTTGAAGAATATTTGTTGAAATCATGTCATTTCCCTCTACTTCACATTTATGATCAACTCTTTGTTGATCTATAACCTGAAATCCCCATAGAACAGGTGTGAAGTCTTTATTTGGGGCATTAAAAATTAACTTTTTAGGGTTGTAAATACTTTCCAAGTCGCTGTAAAGTGTCAGAACTTGTTGTTGGGAGCTGTATGAAATCTCAAAAGGTGGGATCTGTGTTTTATTTTCCCCTTTTTTTTTTTTTAATCAGGCAAGGCTACGAGAAGCCCACACCTATCCAAGCCCAGGCCATCCCTGCCATCATGTCCGGCAGAGACCTAATCGGTATCGCCAAGACCGGCAGTGGGAAAACAATCGCTTTCTTGCTTCCTATGTTTCGACACATTATGGACCAGAGGCCTCTGGAGGACGGAGAGGGACCCATCTGTAAGGACATGTTTTGCAAATAATGTCCCACAGTTTGAAACGGTTTTGTTTAAAACCAAACACCATGTGCTAAATGAGAACAGCTGGACTTCTTAAACAGGCCATAAACTAACCTTTGTTTCTCTTTCACAGCTGTTATCATGACTCCGACCAGAGAGCTGGCTCTGCAGATCACCAAAGAGTGCAAGAAGTTCTCCAAACCACTAGGGCTCCGGGTGGTGTGTGTTTATGGTGGGACAGGAATTAGTGAACAGGTAAAAACTTCCTGGAATCCTTTAATTTCCAGTGATCTTTAAACTACATTCTGTAGTGTTTAAGAAGAATAAATCAGCAAAAAGAAATCTATTAGAGGCACGATTTAGAAGACGAATCCAATTACACAGAGGAATCAACCATGGCAAGTTAACAGAAATGGATTTAAATTAAACAGTATAAAAGCAGATTCAATCCTGAGTATTTGGATATTAAAGCTGTAGCAGCTCCACAGCACTTCAATTAATGCTCGGTCTCGACCAAGGTTTGTTTATTTTTCTTTGATGTGGACCATCAGTCATCTCTACCTATTGTTTTACCTCAGTCACCGTAATCACCGTGTAAACAGATATACAACACCACCAACACCACCAACAACACAAACAACAAAATAAAACATACCTCGCTGCTTTCACCAGGGAACGCTAAGTGTTGATACTGCCAAGCACATCTCTGACAGTTTGTTGAAGTCATTCATTGATACAATGATTTGCCAGCTTTTATAGGGTCTGCCCTCATTTAGCTACGGCAGCCCGTGAGGTACATAGCAAAAAAAAAAAAAAACTTTACAAAGTGCAAATACAATTAAACAAAATACAAACCACTAGTGCTAATCAAAACAGACAAATATTAAACAATCTGCCACATCCTTTATAGATAATTTGCAATAAATAGTCTACAAAAGTGAATAATTTAAGCAACTTAATTTAAATGGTTCACTATCCATTACAAAAGCCAGTATTTAAAGTTTATTTTCAAATAAAATGGTGTCCATGCCTTGACAGCAGCTAACATTGCATATTTGGCCATTTTGGGAAGAAAATACTACACATACTATTGAATACTGCGTTCCTAAATGCGAATAATGAATCTAGATCAGGTTGTTGTGTTTTGCAGGGACTATTAAGCTAAAACTTTTGTCTCTAGATTTTATTTTTGTTCTATTCTTAGAAAGTTATTTTAGTATTTTTAACAGAAAGTTCCCTGATGAACCAAATCTACTTTAAAAAGGTTGGTTGGTTTTATTTTCACTGATGATGTGAACACGGGGAAATAAAACGTAAGGAGAAAGAAGCTGATTAGCTTTTAGATCCTTTCTATGGAAGTTCTCCAATCATTGATGTGCTTTGGAATCCAGATCGCAGAGCTGAAACGAGGGGCGGAGATTATCGTGTGCACACCAGGAAGAATGATTGACATGCTGGGAGCCAACAGCGGTAAGTTTATCCACCTTCATGATTTTTCAAATCAGGAGGTGGATGTGAATTAGCTGCCTTTGTGTTCAGTTTGCATGCTTTAAAGGTTACAGTTTTCACTATCATCCAAATCAGTTCCTTTTTACTAAACTGTTGACATTATTTGACCGTTTTGGGGATCAGTCATATCTACAAGAGAGTGATGTGTTTCCTGAAGATCAGGGCGGGCACAGGTAGGTGGACGTGGTGTGGCCTTGGTGCTTCATTCACTCCAGATTGGGATTATTCATGTTTGCTTAGATTGTGCCATAACAGGGACTTGGATCGCCCATCTTTTTTAAACCTCATACCATCTTTTAAGGGATTAAATGTTGTTTGCTAAATAAAAGAAGTTGTTAGTGGTTACATTTTCTTAAACAAATGAAACCAGGGTTTATTTGTTTCCACACATGCGAGGTAATCTGTAATATGTTTCCCTTGTAGGTGATGGGGCTCCATCTCTTGTATTGTATCTTGAAGCTGTTTTCTGACTTTTACAGGTCCCTCATGTCCCTGAGATGGTACGCAAGACAAGAGAAGCAAATTAAGGAATCTGAAATGCAGCCCAAGAAAAAAAAAAAGCAATAATTTTGAAAAATAAATACAATGAGTAATCTAAAGTAGTCTAAAAAGGCTGTTTGTTAGGTTAGCTTCATGTTTTCTAGAAAGAGGCAGGCTGCTTATTTGTGGGGTTATTCCTTCTCATAGCTGATTTATTTTCCTTTTGCTCCTCTTCTATGGCTTCTAGGGCGAGTAACCAACCTGCGGAGGGTCACGTATGTGGTGCTGGATGAAGCAGACCGCATGTTTGACATGGGCTTTGAGCCACAGGTGGGTATATCCTATACTTACAAAAGTCTTATGATTTCCTAAACTGGCCTGTTTTCTTAGACCTAGAAATTGTGGTTTCTTGTTTTCCTTTGCATTTTGTTCAATTTTTTTTAAGTAGTCAGAATAAAGGGGGAAGTAAAAACACCAGGCAAACTTCTTAAATTCAGAAAAAAAAGCTTATTAGAATCTCTGATCACAAAAAATTTAGATTTGTATTTATGGTCCAAAATTTGAATGTATGATTTTTTTTTTGCAGGGCTGTTTTCTGCTACATCATCATGCGCAGATTTTGAGAAGAAAAAAAAAAGTTTAAATATTTTTTTATTTGTCCTCCAGGTGATGCGTATCGTAGACAATGTGCGTCCAGACCGACAGACGGTCATGTTCTCCGCCACCTTCCCCAGAGCCATGGAGGCGCTGGCTCGCAGGATCCTGGCCAAGCCCATCGAGGTGCAGGTTGGAGGTCGCAGTGTGGTCTGCTCTGATGTGGAGCAACACGTGGTAAATAGTCTATTATCCTTTCAGTTCATATTTCCAATCATTTCAGCTAGGGATGCACGATATAATCGGCCCCCTATCGGTATCGGCCTGTATCGGCCTTAAAACTGAATATCGGACATCGCCCACCCCACAGATATTTAACCCGATATTTGATCAGCTTCTGAGTTTCTAAAGTCTAAAAAAAATAAATAAATACTACTTCTTCTTCTTCCTCAAAAACTTTTTTACAGACTTAAAAACTTCTAAAGATGAGGAAAAAATATTGATACATTAAAATATCACAATATCTTCATATGCTGATATATTGCCATTTAAAAACCCCATATCAATCTCTTTTACTAATGAAATATTGCTATATGTCATCGTTATGCTACGAAATCCCCCGAAAATTCACAAAATTTTGACATATTTTTATATGTTGCTATATTGACGCGGTATCAATCTATTTTACTAACAAAATCTCACAAGAATTTGCAAAATATCACGAGAGTTTGTAACAGAACGATGAAATTTCACGAGATTTTGAAAGTAAAATAGATCGATACCGCGTTTTTAAAAATCAATTTGATATCAGCATATGAAAATATATATTTTACTATATTATCTTTTAAAGTGTCAGAAATGGATAACAAAACTGCTATTTTCAACGACTACTTATTTTTGTCCAGCTTTAACATCAGTATCGATATCGGTTATCGGCTACATGAGTTTTAAAATATCGACATATCGGATATCGGCCAAAATCCCAATATCGTGCATCCCTAATTTCAGCTTCTAGTTTAATATGTTCTAGATTTTCTCATTTCTTTCCTATCAGATCAGACTCCCTATTTTTTAAATGCAATCCCTGTTTTTTTGTCCTTTTTCCTCTTTTCTTTCTTTACATGCAGCTGGTGATTGATGAGGACTGCGTTCCTGAAGTGCTGGAGATTTTGGGTCACTATCAGGAGAAGGGATTCGTCATCATCTTTTGTAGACAAAACAGGAACACGCAGACGACTGCTTAAAGATCTGATGAAAGCTTCATACCCTTGTTTGTCTTACATGGGAGGTACTGTCTCAGTCTTGAGATCAGGAGGATTGTTTACTAAGAAATAAATGCCGCCTCGTAAGTTGTCAGGTCCCTTCATAATCCATCCCTTTCTTTATTCTTCTCCCTCTCTGCGGCACTCCACCAGCACGATAGAGACAGCATCATCAATGATTTTAAGACTGGTAAAATGGCCTGATGGTGGCCACCTCTGTGGCAGCCAGAGGCCTGACGCCAAGCAGCTCATCCTGGTGGTCAACTATAACTGCCCCACCACTATGAGGTGACTACGCCCACCGGAAGGACCACAGGCAGAGCAGGAACAAGGGGTCCACACAGCTGTCAGACAAACAAATGAGATGGTTTCAGTCTGTTGAGGGTCCCTCACAATGTAATAGAGGGACAAAGAAATCCCAAAACTCACCCTTTGAAGCTAACCCACATCACAGCTCATACTAACTGGCTGTACATTGCACTACTCTGCCTAACCTTTAGTTTGCTTATCTGCCAAATAGAAGTTTTAGAAGAAGCCAGACATTTATTTAACAGAAACTTTTTGACTATTTCTGTATCTTCTCCATCTTGTTCCACCTCTTAGGGTTACGCATACACCTTCATCACAGAGGGACTGTGGTCCGCTACGCTGGTGACATCATCAAGGCATTGGAGCTGTCAGGCTCCCCTGTTCCTACCGAACTGGAGCAGCTTTTGGGCCTCCTTTTAAAGATCAGCAAAAAGCGTGAGATAAAAGTGCCAGCATATCAGCTTCATAAATCACCTCTGAACATTTTATGTTTCAATACTTTATATTTTTCCATTCCTCCATGCAGGAGGGTAAGGTGATTAAGAGCAGCAGCGCTTCAGGAAAGGATTTAAGTTTGATGAGACAGAACACGCCTGGCCAATGAGAGGAAGAAGCTACAGAAAGCGCACTTGGATTGCAGGACCCGATGACGAAGATGGAGCCTTGATGTGAGAAACCGCCTTTTGTTCTTTTCTTGGCCCTTTAAATGATTTAAGGCCATGAAACATCGTGCAAAACTTTCTTTCCTCAGATTGAGGAGCAAATAGAAAAAATGTTCAACTCCAAGAAGAGGGTGAAGGACCTGTTCGCTCCCGGCTACAGAGCTGGCGGTGGAGGAGGAGCAGTTAGCAATCGAGGAGCAGCACCTGGGGGTGGGAGGCACGCCCAACGCCTGCTGGAAACAAATCCAGAAACCGGAGATGGCTAAAAGGCTCGCCTCAAGATCAATGTAGAAGAACCTGGGCCGAGGCTCAGGTAGGTTTTATGTAGAGGTTCTGTAGTGGTGCTGTCAGTAGAAAAAGAAGTTTCTTCTTACCTCTGCAGCATATTGATTTTTTTTTTCACCCCTTCCGCCAGTCTGGATATCATAATAATCTGCATCAAATAGTTTTCCTTTCTGTACAGGACGTGATGCAGCAGGCCACCAACGCCATCCCTCCTCGTGGGCGCATCCTTATCATGACGCCGTCCGCGTCGCCACAAAACTATCGGCGAGCAGCTGGCGGAGAAAGATCAACGCCAAACTGAACTACACACCTGTGGAAAAGCTGGAGGAGGAGCGCAGGCGGCTGAACAGGCGGAGACTGTGAAGAGATATGAAGAGGAGCTGGAAATTAACGACTTCAGGTATGCTGCACCCCTGATTTGTAATTGAAAACCAATATTGGTGAGTTTGTCTTCTATCAAATTGTAAGAGCTTTTAATTTGAACCTAATCTATACATAACTGAGCTTAAAATAAGCAGAAATCAAATGTATGTGATCTGCTGGCCAGAGGCTGCATATTAACACCAGCAGGAACTTGTTTGCCCAATATGGTCTATAGTTGCCTCACCACTAATCCAGAGGACGGACATCCTCTCAAACTTCATTCATTCGCTTGTAAATTGGTAACAGGCTTGTGATGCTGCAGGAACCCAAGAAACCCTGCAGGGCGTTCATTACCTCCGCCTATCACCATCTAAGTTGTAGTAACCCCCAAATTTGGACCCATTTGCCTTTTCTGAAAACTTCAAATAAAACCTCTCCTATGACCGACAGTGAGGCCAATGCTAAAAAAAATATGGATGCAGACTAATTCTAACAACTGTGTTGCTGCTGGCCTCCAGTTCTCCAGAGTCTTTTGTATCTTTGGTTCTTTGAATTGTACATAAGCCACGTTTGACGCAGGTCAAATAGTTCTGTTTGAGTCCGTTTGCCCCAGATCCTGCTAAAGACTGTAAAACAATGTTTATTTTGTTTATTTTTCATATCACAAATCCGCGTGAGAATGTGTACAAAACAACAAAAGATAGGCAGCGGGCAGAAAGCTTTTGTAAGGTCAGCTTCAGCGAATGTGCAGCGATTTTTAACGTAATTTTGAGTGATATATATGCCTTTTTATGATCACTTGCCCGGCGGGTAAATGCAATGAAATTTGTACTTTCCCCGACAATAAAAACTACTTGCCCCGGGCGATCGGGTAATAGTTAACATCGGTGCCCTGCTTTGCTATACTTTGTTGTTGATGGAGAAACAAGCTATCATCTAAAATATTAAGACCCCCCTTTTTCTTCTACTAATTATCTGTTCCTGTTTGACTTCAACTTCTCATATTAGCTTTGATACATTCCAAAATAAACCTTCTTCTGGCTTTAAATTATTCAACCGCATCAAGCTTCGGTTTGCTCGGTTTAAATAGCATATTTAATGAGTTGATCTGCTTGTCAAAGATCATCAGGGACCCTGCATGAGAAGCAAAAGTTCTCAGTGATGATATGAATTAAGAGTAAATGTGATTTTTTTGTTTGTCGGGCAGAAATCTGTAGTTTTTACATG
>JAGKQL010002497.1:0-34000 GCA_018398635.1 Cyprinodon brontotheroides | reverse complement strand
ATCTATCTATCTATCTATCTATCTATCTATCTATCTATCTATCTATCTATCCATCCATCCATCTATCTATCTATCTATCTATCTATCTATCTATCTATCTATCTATCTATCTATCTATCTATCTATCTATCTATCTATCTATCTACGTATCTTTCTATGTATCTATCTATCTATCTATCTATCTATCTATCTACGTATCTATCTATCTATCTATCTATCTATCTATCTATCTATCTATCTACGTATCTATCTATCTATCTATCTATCTATCTATCTATCTATCTATCTATCTATCTATCTATCTATCTATCTATCTATCTATCTATCTATTTAAACAAATTAGGAAGTATTATTGATCAAACAAATACATTTTAATTAAACTGTTTAATCTACTGCTGTTAACAATGTTGACATATAACTTTCCCAGACCCCTCAGGTCTCCTAGTTCCAGTCTACTCTGTTCACCCAAAACTAGAACCAAACATGGAGAAGCAACATTTAGTTCCAATGCTCCGCTTCTCTGGAACAAACTCCCAGAAGACTGGAAAAGAGCTGAAAGCCTGAGTTCTTTTAAGTGAAAGCTAAAACCCATTTGTTTAGAACTGCCTTTGACTGTTGGAGTTAAGCTGTTAACAGAGGTATCAATAATCACTATTCTGGTTTTATTTTTCCTTTATTTAAATGTTTAATTGGCGTAAAACACTTTGAATTGTCTCTGTACTCAATTGTGCTATACAAATAAAGTTGAATTGCCCTAACAGTCATTTGTTCTAGTGATCAACATTGCCCCCTGGTGGGTACAATTGGCCACTGCAAATATAAGTGCGAATATAACTACAATTGTGTTGAACTCATTCATTTTTCCCCCCTTTTGGCTTTGAAAATAGATTCTCATGACGTGTTTTTATACTGTATACCGATTTTATTCCCCTTCTTTCTTTATTTATTCGAAGACAGATTACAAATAGCGTCCCATAGAATAACTGAGTAGAAATCTATTTAGGCAAAAAGTTACATTTCAACAGTAACTGCAGCAGATGGAAAGCAGTTTCAAAAATATATAAGTGAATCTTGGCTTTTAATGTCAGCTTATTTGAAATAACGGGACCAGGCCAGTAACAAACACACTCAGGAGCTACTAGTGTTGGAACGCGGCCGCGTCACCCTGTCGCCATGGAAACAGCGTAACCTAGCAGTTAGCTCGTTGCTCTGTTTGTATTTCTCTGCGTTTTCTCAGTAATTCAGCTAAAAAAAAAACCTTTGGCCTGAAGAAATGCTCAGGTTTGTATAAACCCCGGTCACAGTAGACGTAGGCTCTAATAACATTCAACTAAAGCTGCCGTTAGTCACTATCAGCTGTTATTATTAAGTCCTGCTAACTTCCGTTAGCAGTGCGAACTTTAACCATATTTATTTTGGTTTCCTGTCAAGGAGTCTATCTAAATAAAAAAGCCTGATTTAGAATGATATTATTGTTTAACTATAAACGGTATTCTTTGAGTTAATATTACTTAATATTACTGAGAATAACATCTGTATTCTAATAAACAGTGGCGGACTTAGGTATTTCAGGGCCCTGGGCGAGTTTTAGTCAGGGGGCCTTCCTCCTGAGTGTGAGAGATGCTGTGGAGCTCTCACAGTGTTCAAAGAGCAGCTTGACTGTAGTATTTACTGTAGCCAATCTTCTGGCCTCAACAGCTGACGAATTAGATGTAGATAAATCAGCAATCAAAACCAAATATACATGTTGGTCTGAAGGTAGCTGTCATTCAATGGACATGCAGCCTTAACGGTTGCATAGCCGAATTCTCCCAAGTGGTGCTCGACTTTACGCGAGGGAATAAAGTGAAAGGGGACTGGATTTTGTAGTGGAAGGTTTACAAGCAATTTTGTTTGTGGATGGTCTCTCGGAAACATCTTGCTAACCAGTTAGCATCTTAGTACTAGTAGGCTCCCAATGGGAAATTACACTGGGACCATGTTGCACTTAGAAACGACACTGTCAAGGAACGCTATGGACAGCGGAAACATGAAATAGGAGGAGAGTTTAGTGTCGGAGGTCGTGGATGAGTCTCCTCCATCATACATTTTTTATTTAGAGGAGAAAAGTGGGGATGAAGATGTTGTGGAAAATAAATCATGGGTCCATGTCAGCAACAATGCTGCACTAAATAGGAGGCGCAGCTTTTAGCTGCTTCAAGGAAGGGATGAAGAACTTGAAATATCCCTCTACCCCCCTACTTTTCTTATAAAAATTGATAGAGAAAAATATCCATATTTGTTTCAGCAACGAAAAAAATATTTGTTTTCTTTTTCTTCCCATTCACTGTCAGGTTATGCTGGAGCAGGCGGCGTTAATGTAAAATACATTGAAACTAATCTAAATTCATTTTTTATAAAAAAATATTTACATTTTATCTAATATTGGGGCCTAATGTAGCTCTTCAAACTGACATTAGTTTTCTTTTGTAAGATTTGGGTGTGTTCAGAAACCTTTTTTTTATTTCCTGACTTTTCTACTCTGTTTTCATAGCTCTACTTCATCTCTCTCTCCTCTGATCTGTCTGCTCCAGAATGTATGTCTGGATGTCTTACTGATATGAAGGATCCATCCATTCTGGTATATGGAAAGGGAGCAAAGAAGTTGATGGCATTTTGAGTCACAATTTTCGCCACAGTTTAGATGCTAAGTCCTAATTAATTCATTTCAAACATGCATAAATATCCCAGCCAGCAGGGTCCCTCACAGGTGGGGCCCCAGGCGCTTGCCTACTTTGGCTGTATGGTAAGTCTGCCACTGCTAATTAAGCTTTTGACTAAATAGATTTTTTTCATTTAAAGGAGAAATATTAAGGGAAAAAAAACTATTCACACAAAATCAATACTTATATAGACTATTTTGTATCGTTTGATAAAAAATAGATCCTGAACCCACCGGTAAGATGGATTCAGAGGGAAATCATTACGTTTAGGAAGACATGTTGGGTTTGATGCCTCCATCCAATAACTTAAAGCATCTTGGCTCAGGTTTTAATCAAAATCTTTTGGTATTTGTCTGTCAGCAGGATGAAAAAACCGGAGAAGACCTTTGCTGAGGAACAGCTAACTGATGAACCGTTCATGTCCAGGTATGAAATAGCGCTGTGAGTCCAGAATACATTTAATCAGAAGAAGGTTATTAATCTCAGAGTTAAACCCATGAAATCAGTGGCTTTATTATGAGCTGTTTTAATCAAAGTAGGTAGGTCGACTCTATATATGTGGTTTGATTTCAAAGTTAGACTCTGCTCCTCCTGATTTTCTTCTAGGAACCTAAAATAACATTAATTTGTGACTTTGAAATGTGTAAAATGAAGTAAAGTCCATCTAAAACAATTGAGTTTTTACAGCTACAGCTATCAAAGCTGATTGATAAAGCCAGGAAGATCTGTCTGATGAAAGCAAACATGCAGGATGTTATAATTCTATGTAAAAGTTCCACAGCTCCAAAGTAAAATCTGTCTTCTAACTGTCTGTTTTTACAATAATCCGTGACCAAAGGGAAAATGGTTTTGAATGAACCTGGACTTTTATTGCCACTTTTGTTAGCCTGCAATGCCCCATACCCGTCTAAGTGTCGGAAAGGGGGGTCGTTAAAGAGGATTGTTTGCCTGGCTGAATAGACAAGGTCTTCTGCTCTCCTGTACAGGGGGCGTGGCCTGCGATGATAGCGGGAATGGATTAACTCACTTGCTGCATTGTAGGTTTTTGAAAGCTGAAACCGGAAGCCAAATGGCCCCCATTGCAAAGGGGAAGACCCCTTCGTCTGTTCAAATTTGCACGTTTTCAAAACAAAAACAAGACTTTGTTGGGCTACCTTATAAAACCTCGAACTCAATGCTATTTCTGACATCAAGAATTGAAAAAGCTTCTTGGATGGGAAGCGAAACGTCTTCAAACTTGGAAACCAAGTCCAGTAGATTGTTTTTAATTTTCCTTTCGTGGAATGACTCTGACCTGGATGACTGAGAACCTTCACCAGCATATGCCCTTCATGCTTCACAGCTAAATTTAAAATTAGGAAAAAGAAAAAATACGTCTTTAATCATAATAATAAAAGAGAAGGTCCTCTTGGTAATAGTTTAATTTTACTTTTTTGGGGGTCCTTAGCCAGAAAATTTTTATAAGGGTGGCGGGGTAATAACCAATATATACTGAGGGGTGGCTGAAGGTAGATAGGCACCAGAAAGTCGCGGTCAGTCTTCACTGTTCCAAAAGGAAAATTCCCAAGCAAAACACCCATATTTTTCTAAAGAAAGACAAACCATACTTTTCCATAGCCTTTGCTAACAAATAGACAAATATATTCAAACATCCGTACTTTCTAGATAAAAGGTATAGTGGACAAAATTCTTTCAGGTTTGAGTTTTTGACGAACATCTTTTCCATCGTCATTACTTACCTACTTTTATACGTTATGGTTATGCATAAATTTGATATTTACGAGCACTTAATATCAACAGAAATTGATTATTTAATATGTTTTGTAAAATAGTTATTTATCTGATTTCACTGAAGGCGCTCCTGGATGATTTTCTCTTTACCCCATAAAACACTAAATCTATTTCTGCTTGAATTCTGTACTTATTATCTTTAATGTTAGTATATAGATGTGCATAATTAATCACGTGTTTTTGTTGTCAAGTAATTGGTAATATATGAAAAATTAAAATGTTTTGAATATTCCACTTGATCAGTGTATTCTCATTATGAGTTATGAAATTGTACGAGAAGTTATGCACCGTAATTTCGTAGGTTTTGGACGTTTTTTTCGTCGTATGCGCATGCGCATCTTACGCACCATTCAAGAACATAGAATTTAACATCCCGTTAACCCTAACCTTAACCTTAACACCTGACTCTTGCCTTAAAATTACACTTAGCCGATCCCTAACCTTGACACTTGCCCTAAACCTAACTCTAGCCCTTACTATCAACTTACCAGATCAATTGGCTACTGACCCTAATATTAGTGGAATACATACCTAAACCTAACACCTGAGGCCGGGTCTCTAATACAGGCCGGTCTCGCTGTCAGAGGACGTAAATAATGGCCGGTCTCTAATACAGGCCGGGGCTATAAACGTTTTTTCTGGGCATACCTCAACATTATACTTGTGGTAGTAAGTAACATACAAGTACCACAGCCCTGCGCAGCTGAACGACAAGCCCTGCTGCTGCCCGTCTGCGCGAGGAAGAGAACAGACACGCAGCAGAACATGAGGAGCAGCGCGAGTGATGAGGAGAATAAAGGGAGAGATGAAGAGGAGGAGGAAACTGAGGAGGAGAATTAAACAGAATTGGAGGATTTTTATATATTTTTTTTACTTCAAACCAAGCGAGACATGGTAACTGTACTTTTTCAATAAATGAACCTAGTGTTTTATAGGTTCAAATAGACACAAAATCTCATTTTTATTCATTCCACTGGTAGTCTGTTTTGCTCAAATAGCAATAGAGGCCTGTCTCTAATACTGGCCTCTATCCAATAAAGGCCTGGACCGCGATGCACTTGAGTGAAATAAAGGCCCGGGCCTATATTAGAGAATTTACGGTAGCCGTTCCCTAACCTTGACACTTGCCCTAAAACCTAATTTTAAGCCTTGCCCTAACCTTAAATCCTAGCTATTACTCTAAAAGCTCACCCTATTTATCCAAGTTCTACAAACTGGCTTGGCTATGGATCTGAGAGATACCAGCGAACGTGCACCGGCCCGTGCAATGCCTTTGATCCCCTAACCAACTGCTCTAGTCGTCGGACTGGGTGGGGGGGGGTCATCGAGAGAGTGTCTAAGGCCTAACCCTAAGATATAAAACAGCAAGCAACGTAGTTAGAGACATGAATAAGTGATGATTGCACTGTTTTTCCCAGTTTTACGTCCGTCCGCGGATCAGCTTTTTTTGTCCGTCTGCCTGCGCATGCGCACTGATCTGTTTTTTTGAGGAAAAACGTCCAAAACGTACGAAATAGTGTGCATAACTTTTCGTACGTTTTCATACGAACTGATAATGAGAATATGTTGACTTGATAGTATTACATTTGCCACCATCTGTATGAGAGGGAAATAAGTGGTAGGGGTGGCCACAGGGGTGGCCAATGATTGGCTAAGGGTGGCCATGGCTACCCCTCGCCCCCCATCTAGCTACGCCCCTGCTTTATAAACGCGCACGTTTTTGATTTCATGTCAGCCCAGTAAACAGCTTTTCATGTGTTTCTTTGGAAGATAGTGGATTAGAGGAATCACTCAAACATCTCATTTGAAGTGTCTAGAATAATAACATTTGTATCAAAATTAAACTTCTACCTGTCCCTTTCACAGAGTTAAAGGACATAGCAACTTCATATAACACAAGTAACATAAGGCTAAAAGGAGTTTGGGAAAAGATGCAACTGTGCCCATAACAGTGATCCTTGCAACCTGCGCATCAGAGCTACAGACATGCACAAGGGGGAGGGCATCTCTGTGTTGCCATAGAAACGTCTACTTTCCTTTTCTGCTGGAGGGAAGAGGAGACACATAGCTGCAACTTTCTCCATCATTCTGTGTGGCAGCAAACCACCTTTAAGCCACCGACAGGACCAGAGGTAGAAAATCTTACTCTGGTTCAACATAAGCTGAATCCCAAACCCCTAACTTAGCAATAACATTTAACTATCAAGTCTCACTCACAGTAAAGTCACATTCACAGCTTTGGAAGGTGCCTTGATTAAAGGTGGGGGGGTATAAACGAGAATGGGACAGCCTTTTCCCTCCATCAGAAAAAGAAAGCAGTCGTTGCTAAGGCAACACAGTGAGCCCCCATCTGAGCTCTGTGGCGCAGGGTGACATAAGATATAACATTTGCCCCTTTCTTAAAAGAAATCTATTAGATCAAATATAGCTATTTCAAAATGGACCTTCCCTTTTGGAATTAATTACGTTTTTTTTTCTTTTACCTAACATGTGATTTTTCATCAGTGTGCTAAAGATGCAGCAAACTGGTGGAACTTACATTTAAATGCAGGCGTTTCCTCAGCCATCAAGCCGCCGTTACACCTGCTGCCAAATTCCAGCGAGCCTGCACTCATGCAGACTCGCTATTTAAGGGCTGAACGTTCCACTCGCCCTACCTACTAAGTGGTTTGGGACGGCACTTAATGCTGAGGGGTCAGTGCTTAGGGAACTGTTTGGGATTGGGCATTTTGTGGCCAAAATTGGGAGCCTCTCCCATTTACAAATTGCATTTTTTGTTAAATTGCAATTATATTGTAGTTCAATAACAATCATTACTTGTCAATTCATGATATGATGTCACCCAGGACACAAAATCATGGCAGAAATAGCTTTTTCAATGACTCCATGAGGGAAAGAGACTCAATTAAACACAGACAAGAAGGGAATGGACTGAGAGTTAATAGCTTATTTAGATTCTTTATTGACCAGGATCAGAAATAGACGGATCCTGGAGAACTTTCTATGGGCTTCACAGAACAAACAGAAGCTATTGCTGCTAATAGGAGCCCACTGTTGTTTCTGTGGTATAAAAAACAACTTAATCGCAACGTTAACTCTGCTGTTTTAGTGATACGAGCAAAAACAAGGACAGCAATGCTATTCTAATCTGCCTCCTAACGATAATGCTTGATTTTTATTTCAGGTTAGAAAGCAGCCCAAAGCAGCTGGTCTGTGTGGAGATGCTGAAAGAATGCAACTACAAGTACGACGGCTTCACGGCTCTGCTGTTACTCCCGCTTATCCGATCACAACGACTGACCTAGCTTTGAGTTTCAGGTCGTTCGAAGAGCTCATCACGCTGTTGCGCTTAGATCGGGATCAGAGAAAAAACGCTCGGCCGCTTTCAACCAGGCTGAAGGATACGCCTCTGGAGGAACAGCGGGAAAAACTGGAGACCATGGCCTTCTACCTGAGCCGAGCGGAGAAGGCGGAAAGAGAAGGTAGTAAGCCCTGCTGTCTCCTGGATTTAGTAGAGGCAGAAGACCATTTTCATCTGGAGATCAACGTTTAATATTAAGATTTCCTAAATATTAGACTGATAAAATGACAGTTGGAAGACTTGACTTCAGAGTCCTCTGCTTTTAGTTAAAGTTCTTTTTTGTGTGCAGGCTTGTGGAAGCCATCCTGTGAGGAACGTCTGCATTTAGGTCACTACTTCTTAAGTCAGAAGGATCTGTGGCTCAGTTTTTATTTCTACCAAAGCTGTGCTAACAACGAGCGTGGAGGAAGATCCAAACTGGCTACAGAGGCCAGACTGCGCATGGCCGAGATTTACCTGCAGCAAGGTAGGCATCATGCCCAAACATCTGTAGGTGTGGAAACAGAGCACTTTTAGGAGGTTTTGTCCTGTCCTGCAGGTGATCTGGAGGAGTCCAGGCTGCAGGCGGAGAAGAGCCTGAAACAGGCGGAGGAAGGAGGCTGGCTGGACTCGGACGGCCGGCCTATGAAGCTCTGGGCCTGCACACACCTGGGAAGAATCTACTGTTTGCTGGCTGACGCTTCCCTCGCAGCGGCTAACTACAACACAGCCAAGAGGCTGCTGGACCGAGGCTTCAAAGTTGTCACAGACGGTTCGTAGGAGGAGATGTAGGAGTTTTATTAAAGATTACTGCTATTCCAGTAATTCTACAGTTGGCATCAAGATTTATCCAGTGAGATAAAGAAATCATAGCGCCTCAATGCTTTTATTCAGAGAGTCCAGCTTCCCTGGCCCGTAACCTCAAACATATTTCCTCCAGTGTAATGATCCACTTTTTCACATCTTCTGTACTTAGTTCATGTAAGGAGAGACGTCTCCATGCTCCTGAAAGGAGGCTCTGAATCAGAGCCGCAAACTCAAAGTGAGAATTAGAAGTGGGTGGCTTCAGTATTTAAAAAATGTTTCATCATGAAGCTCTTTGAGGAAGCTGTGCTGAAAATCTTTAAGCTTATTAAGGGTTTCGTTTTTCAATCCATTTTATAAAACTGGAAATCCTCCACATGAAATATAAAATATTCCTTGAATGAGAAGCAGCCAGACGTGGTGAACATGTTGACCGGATGGGCATTTAGTTATTATTTGAAAACTTTAATGTTTTTCTGGTTTTCAAAAAAGAAGCAAAAACCTGTGAGTGTGTGAAAGGTGTAGTTTTTCGTGTTTGTTTCAGTTAAAGACAAGCTGGCTGAGGCGGAGGTGCTCTTCAGACAAGGACTGCTGCTACAGCGGTTAGGAGATCATCCTGCAGCCAGACAGGTACGCATCATCAGGAGAAAAAGATCAGTATTTATTGAACTAAACTTCACACAAAAAAAAGATTTGTTTAAATATTTGTCTTGTTTTTCGGCCTGTTTGGACAGTATGTGATATCGGCTATATGTTCGCTGCGTTTTACAGGTCTTCAGCCGCTGCATGAAGAACTTCAACATGATGCAGGATTCAGAAGGACAGGTGAAGACCTACAAGGCCACAGCCAAGTCCTTAGAAAGGTAGAGGCATTCCCTCATCACCAAACACCAACAGAAAACATCTAGAAAGGTTTATTGAGGTATTTTAAGACAGAGCTTAAACTTTCAGGTCAGGGATCCAACTCATGG
Organism: Cyprinodon brontotheroides; assembly: GCA_018398635.1. Lineage (NCBI taxonomy): Eukaryota > Metazoa > Chordata > Actinopteri > Cyprinodontiformes > Cyprinodontidae > Cyprinodon > Cyprinodon brontotheroides. Next base: position 24,392 of record JAGKQL010002497.1, on the reverse strand, counting down.
TAAAACATGGTGGCGGCTGCATCATACTGTGAGGATGAAAATATGATTTGATTGCTTCCATTAAGACCAGTTCGTTTTGAGCACAAAACACCCAGTAGAGAGTGCAGGAGGACGTGTTCAACAAACAGACAGCTTCACCACGACTACAATGAAGTTGTAGTCCTGGTGAAGCTGTCTGTCTGTCAGACAGCTGTGTGTCTGTCGGCATAATCATTATTTCAGGTTCATGCAGCTTTTTTTAATTAGTTGTTTTTGTCAGGAAGATCAAGTCTACAGCATGGATGTCCCATTAAACCCAGAGATATTTTACCTCAGTCATTAAAAAGAAAAAACATTGCCAAACGGGACATCAGAGGCTTTTTTATCCTTATTGTGCTCATAATCGTAATCATAACCTAGATACAGGATTTTTTTATTGATTCTCTAACATTGTGAGATACAGTAGGGATATTTGACAGAATAAGCAGTTCCTCCCTAAACCAGAGGGTGGCAGCAGTGACTTTTGACAACTTCAGCATCAGACTGAAAAAGTCTGGAGGTATTAAAATGAAGACAGAAAAACAAAGAAAGAGACAAGAAATGGGAGCCATTCCTTGTTTGAAGAAGAAAGTTGAGCATGTGAAGAAGATGAGAGCAGAATAGACACCAGAGGCTGCAGACACACTGCGTGCCTCTGTCAGGGCAGCCATGCAGAGGCATCATGTCAAGGAACAATTTGTTCAAATATGGTAATCGGATCATGTGTGAGTTTTAACTATAGGTGTATCAGGCCTTGGTGTCCCACAGCAGAGGATGGATCAACTTCTGGTAAATTTTTTAATGAAAAACATCTCCACTGCGCTTCTTCTCCCCACATCACAACCACATATGTTAACATGATACAAACTGACAGAAAAGTTCAATCTATCTTGATTTTTGTGAGTCTGCTGCACGATTCAAATCGGTTTTTTTTTCCATATTCAGTCAGTTCTCACTATTCACAACACCAGAAACATGTCCCTCACACAGATCTCTCCTGAACACACCTTTACATTAGGATAACAATTAATTCAGGTTTCGTTTGGCTTCGGTGTGATTGCATCGTTAAGGGCAGATTAGACTTTTGCAACTGCACACATCAAATGTCGATTGGGTCTGGTCACGATCCAGTTTTGCATGTATGCTTCTGCACTGTCGGTCTGGAATTTCTAGGGAAGCACTGCAGTTTCCCGCCAAAGCACAAGGCAGATTCGAGAATTCGCGACAAAAGAACTTTGGCAGCGCCGGCGGGAGTGTTCATTTTCCAAAACAACACTGGCGCGTCTGCAAGATGTCACGTTCACGGAGATGGATCTAGAGTTGCTAGACATCGAAGAGGATATATTTATTTATATAATGTATCTGAGACATCGTACAAGTAGTTGTACTTCCAAACCTCCTCGATTAACCTTTCGGCTTAGTTGTCCATTGTAGTTGTTCCTCGATTTTTTTAAATGGCGTGCCCCGGCACCAAATCGAGAAGGACGACCACACTGACAGCCGGAAAGGCATAACAAGGACCAATCACAGCTGCTTTTTGTCTGCGCACTTCCGCTTGAGCTCTGCGCAGGTTTTCAACCGTCCGATGTGTAGTAAGGATTTTTTTTAGGTGCTCAATGATGGTTGCAGAACCTCTGAGCATAAATTGGCCTTTAGGCTACGATATAAACAAATTAGAGTTACTGGTAGTTAGAGTTAGACAGATTTATTTTGTCATTTTGTATACACTCGTGTAAAATTTCGTTTTAAACAGCTCTAGACAATTTGTTGTTGTTTTAAAAGTGCAGCCTTGAAAAACACTAAATAAAAACATAAAAAAAGAAAAAAATGTAATATAAACAAATGACTGTATATTTACAGTTCTAAACTTTTATAAATATATATATATATATATATACATATAAATAAAATAACCCATTTTACAAAAAAATCAGCAGTCTAGATATATCATATCTACATCCTACAAATGGTGAGACTGTTGACCACATGGGGGCGCCACATTAACAGGGAAAACAATCACTGTCGCTTGCATAGCCATGTCTCTGCTCCCAAGAGGAAAGCCTATTAAACGCATGTGAGAGCATACACAAGCCCATTTCTTCTGCACACTCTGTTTAAAAGTTGCTCTTTGCATCACTCATACAAGCTTACTTTCCAAATGAAGATTTGCTATTTTTCCACTATGTCAGACTCACCACAGGTATAATTACCATTATTGTGATGATCCACCCCGAAAAAGAACATTCTCCACTATACCTTTAACTTTCAAAGTAGATACTAAATGTCATATGTTACTGTAGCCCACTCAGAAAGTGTTATTAAGACCTTGAAAGAACCAAGTACATTTATCCCATTAAAACATGTCATTTAAGTGGTGTAACATTAAGCTAATCCTTTATTTATACCATAATGTGGAACTTTATAGAATTAAAGCAACAGGCAAGTGCACACAATACATACACAATTACATAAGGATTGAAAGATATGATATAAGACGTGGATTCGGAAAAAGACACTATTAGCATTACATTATGGGTAATATTTATATTCAGTGGTAATAATAAAATAAAAATCACAGAAACACTGAAAGGTCAACAGTTCCATGATAAATCAAGTTTAATGTAAAAAGTATCGGTATCAACATCGGCGATACTGAGACTGTATTTACTTGATATCGCATCGATTGAGAATTCCCAGTATCTCCCACCTCTAGTGGGAGACAGTTCAGTAGATATCAGCAGCTTATAGTGAGTTGCGCTCTACAGTCTGGAAAATACGATATTTTGTAAGTGCTTGTATTTAGCCAAGGTAGGTGAACTGTTGCCCAGGGTGCCATGTTGGGTAGGATTTTGCCCTGCTGATAAACAGTTCTGCATCTTTTTTATCTTTGTGACAGCGAAGGAAACATAGAGGAGACTCTTGAAATTTTGGAGAAGGCAGCAGATATCTGCAGAAGCAACGGACTGCAGGGGGAGCTGGCAGACATCTGTCTGACTCAGGGCACCCTCTATAGCAAAATGGTACACATATAATTAGCACCCAAGTTAATTTCTCTACCTTTTGTTAAAAAAGGATTTCATCGTTCTCCTTCTGCAGGATCAGCTTACGAAGGGGGTTGAATTCTTCCACCAGGGCTACAAAGCTGCAGTTAACACAGGAGACAAACCTCTAGTGCAGAAAGCAAAGGTGAGTCTTCTTTGACCTCCCGCCTAATGACTGCTTTTTGTTTAATCTGTGAGCTGATCTCATGAGAGATCCAGTTTTTTTCCTCCATAGATCCGTTTGTTTTACGTTTTATCCCCAGAAAAGTTTTGATATCAGACAAAAATAATAAAAACAGCAGAATCACAAAGATTTTATTTACTAAGATGAAGAAACTATCCAATTAGAAATGTGTGTAAATGTACGAGCCTAATAATAAACGACCATATTTACCGTCAAACCTCTAGAATCAAGACATTATTTGATCAGAACCTGTCTGATAACATGAAGTAGGCTCAAAGATCTTAAAACCCAACACACATCAGGTGTTTCTCTTCTAGACCCTAATTTCCTAATCAGGTTTGTTTAAATCCACACCTAGTGTCTCCTGCACAGACCTGACATGAATTCTTTCTGCAATGTCTTTATAGAAAACATGTTTTATCTTTGATTCGATTCGTCATCATGTCGCAGTTTCATTTGAACATTTTACCCCATCTGGATTTTGGCATTTGACTTTATGGCTAAATACAGGTTTAAAAGTCGTATGAGGAAAAGGCGGGTTGCTCTGAAGCATATGTTAGAACCAAGTTAGCAATCTTAGTAAAAGCTAGTAGGTTCCCAATGGGAAATTCCATTGGGACCAAGCAGCACTAAATTTGTGACTTAGAAAGCGACACTGTCAAAAGCGCTATGGACAGAGGAAACATGCAGAGGGAGGGAGAGTTTTAGTGGTGTGGGGTAGGTGGATGAGTCTCCTCCGTCATACATTTTTTTATTTAGAGGAGGAAAGCGGGGACAAAGATGTTGTGGAAGAGGACGCCAGGGCGGCAGAAGCTTGGTTTGGTGTAGAAGGCTTCCAGCCGTACATGTTTGAGTCCTTGCCTTACAACGCTGCCAGTTCTGTTAGCTCTACGCCTGCTGAAGACACAGACGTCCATCCCCGTGAACACTGGGACGGAACTCAATGGGAAAGGAAATTATTCTTATCTCAACCGTTGCGTATATTAGCTGCGACATATGAATCAAGATGATATGACCGAAAAAAAAAATGATTGACAAATGACCTCTGATATATGATTGGCTGAATTTAGGTGTACAAGCTGACGTATAACTAACTGGCCTGCATGAGATAACTGAAAAAAGAAAAAACAAATACAGAGTTTAAGACAAGATTTCTTCTTCAATAGAAATTACATTTACACATTTATATACATATTTAAGCCAGAATGATTTGTATGTGTGTGCTGGAGCAAGAAAACCTCTAAAACCTGCAGGACAGCGGCCCTGGAGGATGCCTGATCTAAGATATGGAGCAAGCTAGGTAGCTCACTACTTGGTCTTTGGAAATCTAATTCAGGTTTAACAACTTTTTACTTTTAACTTGTCAATTGGGGGGGGGAAAGCCCAGAATGTTCACAAACCAGGCTTTGAAGGAATTCTAAACTTCATTTCTAACATAACTTCTAGGAAAAAACAAAAATAAAGCCCATTTGGATCCATTTTCATAGTGTTTTTTTATCTAGCAAGGGTATAAACACGAATCTGACTTGTGTGTTTAAAGGTTAAGGTTTAGACCTCTTTTCTTTAGGCACAATTTGTCAGTAATGGTGGCAGTTCAATGTGACGACTGAATGATTTCAGGTGTTTGGTGAAAGGCGGGCATGGTGATGTTGGCGCCCGTCCACAAGCTCCATTTATCTGTGGAGGCTTTTAAGTTTACACAAAGATTTCACATGAAAAAAACACATGATTTGTTAAAACTAAAGATAAGAATGAATTATAGTCGGGGGAATTAAAGCTTGATATTTGAAGCCTTGGATCTTTAACAAGCAACAGGAAAACTCTGAATTGTCTGTGAGTTTGTGGTTAAATACAAAGAGGGTGCTGTAAAGGGTTTCATGTAGCTATGAGGAAAGATTTTAGGTGTTTTAGCTTCCAGTTCAAACAGGAAGCGGATGTGCTTTACATTCTGATCACCAGGAAGTCAAAACAGGGTAAAGATATTTTTTTTCTCATTCAAGACTTATTCGTTTTTGTTTCTGTCGTCCCTTTCAGGACTTAATCGGTCAAGCCTGTGCAAACATTTATATGAAAAAAAATAGCGCTGAGCTGCAATTGCCCCCCAGCCAGGCATCTGTGACGCGACTGGTGAAATCTAAGGAGACCAGAGGATTCAGGGACTTGTTTCCAGACTTGGCGGATTAAAGTCCTGCTGCCTTTATGCGGGAAAGTTCAGCAGTTGGTTTCTTGGATGAAGACAAAGCAGGAAAATCTACTTTTCATTGCTTCTTTCCTCTGATCTTGTCCAACTTATGGTAATTTAAATGCTAATATTTTTATTGCATGTGCATCGAAAAAGGATTTAAAGCTATTTTGCATTTATCAGCAGATTAATTGTCTGAAGTTATTTATGCAACACAATTTCATATATCAACACATTTTCAGTTTCTGCAGTTCTAATAGATTTACATTGAATCAGAGCTTTATAATAGTTTTTAGATCCAAAAGGCTTTTAATATTTTCTGTCAACTCAAATGTGCCAGATGTGAATAAAACTGCATTATAAATAAATGGTAATTCTGTAGTGTTTGTGATGACAATGTTTTGTTTAAATCGATGTGATCTAGTTCAAAATATTGTCTTTATATGGCTTTCTTTCTGTTTAGATGTCAATCCCCTTTTTCATTTTAAAAATGTAGAAATTCATTTCGGTTTTATTTTTTGTTGGTTTTGATTGTTAAGGTACACTATACAACGGTGTTGATTTTCCAGCGAGAGTCTCCCCAGAGGAAGCAAAATAAAAGTGCACTGTCGGTAAATATGCACAGCAGCTGTTCTCCTGGTTTTCTCCGTCAAGCCAGGCGTCAGGCGCGGTTGTTGTTGAGCTTAAGCAGAACGAGAAGCGAGAGCACTTAGCGAATGACTAAGCATCTGGCCAGCGCGCACATAAGCGCTGCTGCTTTGGAGATGGAAAAATTGAATTTTGCTGCTTGACGCGCACATCGTCCAACCAATCAGAGAAGCTGATCTGGGAGCTGGCAGGGAGAGAGACACAGCACTGATGATCAGAGCGCTATGATCACTCCTCTTAAACAGTTTATTGGCGCCTAAATTAACTTAAAAATGCGAAATCTGCTGGCAGAATATGTTTTGCTTTTATTATCCTGCTGCTGCAGTTTGGATTATTTAGATGAAAAACACCTACCAGCTGCCAGAGGCTGCTGATGAAGGATTCCTACTGTCGGTACACCGCTGGTATGTGTGGGGGTCTGGCGGCTCCGACAGAAAAATATTGGAAGGCAGGATAATAATCTGAATAATGAACTGGCCTTTGGCACTTTGATTACGTTTTCAGGTGTATTTTTTTCTCACTTAAACACATATTAAAACTACTTTATTCCCCACTGATCACAGCAAATATAGCTGCAAGGCAGAGAAAGATAGTGAAGCTCCATCCAGCGGCGCGTCAGACACACTTTTTGCACCGCCCAGCCAGCCAGCAGCAAAGCTGCTTCAGCCAGCCCAGCGTCAGAACTAACTGGTACAAGCAGCAAAAATGAAGCAGCAGACGCGATTTTGCTGCTTTTGCTTTCCTAGATCCGGTGTGAAAGCATAACTGCACAAAAGATCACCACTGTGCTAGCAGCGAGCATGCTTTTAACTGGGGGGTGTAGCAGTTCTGCGCCGTAAAAGCAAGACCGACTCTCGCGAGACTTCTGAGCCTGTGGGTTGCGGTCCGAGGGCTCCTGCAGTTGCAAAGTGCGGTATTTCCCCACAGACCACCAGGTGACAGAGAATACCTTTGTTCAACCTGAAATGACTCATTTAATCATCAAAACGGGTATGGAACACATTAATTAACTGAAAAATTTAGCATAGTTATTGCCTTTAAGGCTGTTACTGTATTCTATAATTGTCCAGTTATCTGTTTTATAAATCATATATTAGCATTATAAACCATGAATGAAAAAACAGTTTATTTTAATTTCACTTCATGATCCTATTTAGATTTATAGAATCATTTTATTTTAAATTAATTTAAAAAAAATGTTAATATTAATCGATTTTTCTTTTTCTGCTCTTATAAGGCAATTGAAAATATATTCTTAGATTATTTTGTAACAAAATAATTTCATTTAGGCTGCTTTTTTATTGTTTATTTCATTTTCATTTATTTTGTCCAATACATAATACAGTAATCTGTTATTAGAAAATTTTATAGTAAACTCGTTTACGTAATTAATATTATTAAAGCTATACTGTGATTGTTCTTTTGTTAACTGGTGTCTCAACTTTAATTAAAACAAAATTGGATTTCAAATAAAGGTTAAAAAAATTACTCAATCACAAATGGCCTATTATTTTCGTTTAATTTTAGCAATGAGACATTTATATTATGACAAAATAAGTCATTAGTTCTTTAATTCAATTTTAAAGTACCTTTTTATTTTGTTTTGAGCGTGTTTTTTACAGCTATTACGGTAACCTGTCTACCTTCGCCTATACTTTGGTCGTTACGGTCCCGCCGCGGCCCACGTGACCGGAAGAGGATCCTCTCGCTACGCTGCTGTTTTCAGACCAGAACTCCCTGAAGGAAAAAGAAGCAGCGGCAGGTTATAGAAACCAGAGCCCGGCTGCAGCGAGAGGAGGGCCGGCGGGGTGGCCGGAGCGGAGGCTGAAACATGGGCCTCCTGGCGAGGCTGCGGAAAGAGTGGTTCATCATCGGGATAGTGCTGGTCATCCTGTCGGCCAAACTGCAGCCCAGTGTCGGTGTTAAAGGAGGTGAGGCTCCGAGTTCAGACATTAGAACTTTGGGATAAGTCTGCAGTTTTTAACTTTAGATATTAATAACTTTGAAAGAACTAAGAGCTGAATGTGAAATTAATTAACTCGGAGATACTCGGAGTTGTTTCCTCGTATCTAGGATCATAGTGACACGTTGCATTCCGCAGGAGTGTCAACACACCTGAAAAAAAAAAACTACTGGCTTTAAAATAGAAAATCCTCCAAAGGAACTCAAAGTTAATCTGAAGAGAGTTTGTTTTATTTATTTATTGTGCCACAGGGATTATCTCAGCAACAATAAAACAACCTGATAAGGATCCTAATCTGTATTTTAGCTTCACCTGTAGATAAAATAACCTGCTGCTGTGTTGCCTTCAGGTGCTCATCGAAAATCCTGATTTCGATCTAATAAAGTATTTATGTTCACACTTTCCAACCATTGATGCCTGTCGCAATCTCATAAAGATGAATTGATTAATAAAAAACATTATCTGAGATTTTTATTATACATTAATTAGCATGTAAAATCAAAAATATTATATTGTTTACGTGTTGAAAATATTTTTGTCAGACAAATGATAAAGAAAGGAGCCTTATTATAACAAGAAAGAAATATTAAAAATAGTTGATCGTTTTTTTCTATAAATAAATCTTAGAACTTTGTAGTGAAGTGTATTGAACATCTCTTTTTCCTGATTCCTTTAAATAAAATCCACATAAAACAGTAAATTGTGCCCGTCTTTAACTATAGCCACAGCAGGATGGAAAGCTGTTTAGCAATAATGACTCTAAAAGTCTACAGATTGTTAAAGAGATGAAAATCAGCTGTATGTCTGCTGGGTTTATTAAAGCGCTCTATCTAAAATGGTTTGTGTGAAAACAGATTATAGTCCAGGATGTAGGATCAGCTGAGCTGCATCTATGAGGACCCACTCTCCACATAACCAGTTATCTGACATTGTTGTTCAGGTTTTTAGAGGAAAAAGCTGCTTTGTAATGCTTTTTACATAGTAGCTCCTATATAATCTTATTTCATGCTAATCTAAGAGCCTATTTTAGTCTTATAGTTCAGGTTGATCAGATTTTACTTATATCCTTACTAGTATGAACTAGTCAACGTTTTTCTTCCTTTCAGGTCCATTAAAGCCAGAGATAACGATTGCGTACTTCGCCGTTTCCCTCATCTTCTTCAACAGCGGCCTGTCTCTGAAAACAGAGGTGAGAACCAGCGGTGATGCCTTCAGGTGCGGCTCAGACACCTCCCCCCCATGTCTAACTCTCTTTCTCTCTCTCTGCGTGTCTGCGTTAGGAGCTGAGGAGCGCGCTGCTTCATGTCCGCCTCCACCTCTTCGTCCAGTCCTTCACGCTGGTCTTCTTCCCTCTGGCCATCTGGCTGCTGCTCCAGTTCCTGGCGCTGACCGCCATCGACCAGTGGCTGCTCAAAGGGTACAGTGTGTTTGTGAATGCTGCTCCCTGTTGGGCTCTGAGCCTGACTGTACCTGAGGATCCCACACAAAGAGCCACAGTAACGGTCCTTACAGTGGGCCCTCTGTGTGTTGGGTTGTTGTTTTAGGAGCCAGAATGTAGAGGTGAGGGCCAAACCTTGAGGATCACGTTTAGGTTGAAGCTCAGTGGGTTTTCTTTGGGGCCTCAGTGGTGAAACGGTCAGTCTGATGCTGCAGTTTTAAGATGGATTTCTTGTTTTTCCACCATCTTCTTCAGAGATTACTAAAGAGATGATAAAACAGATCCACAGAAACCTTTGGGCTCATTTAGATTGGATGCAGAACAACTCTGAACATGAAATTCATTATTCCCTTAGGCTTTATGTTGAGTTTTGTTCAGAGCTTTGAGCCGTTACACTGAGGCTTTATGTTTAGGTGAATCTATTTCATGGCTCCTTCAAGGGCTGGCCCGTATTTACGTCCATCACTGTATTCTTTTAACTTTAAGGTAAATAATCTCCACAACATGATGCTTAGCACCTTGCCACCATTTTTCCAAGTTTTTTTTTTTGTCTGAAGGGTTATTTCGTCCCTAATCTGAGCACACCAGAAACTTTCTCTAAATATACATGATACATGGCTCAAAAGGAAAATTAATTGAAGTCTCTTATGTCTTTAGATAAATCCAAGATTGGTCTGTATGCTGTCAGTTATTATATCAATGATCAATAATGAATATGGTTTAAAAAATTATAACCTCAGGTTTATTCTTACCAAATCTGATTTATCTTTTTTTTTGTGTTTCATCATAAAAAGACAATTTATACATCACTTTCAAAAACTAGCTTCTACTTTAATTATCCCTTTCTGAGGTGACTTTGCTGACAACTAGAAATAAAAAATATAGCTTGCAGCGTTAAGTGTTTTTTTGTAGTGGTTTTACACGGTCATTTAAGTTAATCAGTTAAATGTATACATCCAAAAGAACAAAAGAATGAACTGATGTAAAACCAAGAGGCATGGAGGCGCCGTATGTACACTTATTTATATATATATATATATATATATATATATATATATATATACATACATACATACATACATATAGTTTGGAGCAAACTTATTAATCTTAATTACTTTTTCCTAAATATCAGAATCAGACATGCGCTTTAATAATCCCAGAGGGAAGTTACTTTTTATTACTGCGCTCAGATATACAAACATTTATTTATTTTTATATATATATATATGAAAAAGTTTGGAGCAACCTTATTAATCTTAATTTTTTAATTTTCAGAAATATGGGAATAAAAGATGCATTTTTAAGTTAACAACAGTAGAAGTCTGGTTGTTTTCTACTTCCGAGTTTCAGCACCTGAATGCAGCTGTTTAGGAGGACCTAACAGTCTCCATTTTCACCAGCATCATCCTGAGAACCTTCAGCTCTTTGGCAGATGATCCTCTTTGTTCCTCTTCCTGTTCCTCAGTTCACCCCTCCTCGTCTTTCCGTTGTTGCCTAGGTTGCAGACGGTGAGCTGCATCACCCCCTCGATTATTAGATCGCCCGTTATTCTCACCAAAGCCGTCGAGGAGGCAGCGAGGTTTGACCCTCCGCGGTTTTACGACCCCAGAGATGGCGCTGGGTGAGTCTGCCTGTAAGCTTCCCCGCCTCCCCTCTCTGCTGACCGATTGCTCTCTGTGTCTCCAGGCGCTGCCATGTTTCAACTCTGCGTTGGGGGTTCCTGGTGAGGATGGGGTGTGGGTGGGGCCTGCAGCGGAATAAGGTTTTACCGGTTTCTGTTCTTTTGCTGCGGGGATTGTGGTGACCCAGCTGCTGCTGCTGCTTTGTAGTCAGTCACACAGGAAGAAGGTGTTCTGGCTCTGTGTACACAGCTGATGGAGACTTTAGGCAAATTATGATTTTAAAGTGGTAAAATCTTTTTTTTTAAATCACAGCGTTTATCCTCGCCCCATTTGTTAATTTCATTAAACCCAGGAAGTTCTTAAATCCAGCTCTTGCTGCTGAAAATAATTTTCTAATTTTCCGTAGGTTTTTATCCAGCTCAGCCCTAAGCGAGTTAATAATGAGTTTAATTTGCAAAGTTTTTGGATCTCTGCGATAACTCAGGAAAATCAGCCTTTTTTCATTATTTGATTTCAATATTTGGATAAATCTAGGGGTATCCCGATGCAACTTGTTCATTTGTGATACAACAACAATATTATGGCTTTAAGTATTGATTGATATTCACAGGATGGGATATTAACATTAATCATACACACTTTTGTCATTCTTTCTGTAGCATTGAATATCCAAAAAGACTTGATCAAGTGATCTTATTCAAAACCGAAAACAAATGTCAACAACAATACTTCAACAACATATAAGAACAACTTATCCATCATTTATTAACCTGTTGGTTGCAGAGTTTTTCTGTCAGCTTTCTTTTAGATGCAGGTTAAAATAGTCCCGTTTTTGTACCTCGACTGATATTGGACCAATTTCTGACATTAGATCAGGACGTCCCTAGATACAGATTTTATGGGGGAGGGAAAGAAAAACAAATATAAAGAATTTTCTTAATAAAAATAAATTTATTTTTTGCCTATCAGAGCAATGGGCTTGACTGGAACCGAACAGATTTGCCTGTGTAATAAATTGAATTATTAAGATTTTATAAGATTCATTATCCCATTTAGTTTGCTTCTATTCACAGCAAATGTTTTCTCGAGGTGCCTTTATAAAATAAAAGAAAAACTAAAACTAGTTTAAATATGTATTAACCTTTTTTAGAAGAAAAAGAGCCAGAATTACTGTAAACCCAAGGTTAGGTTCAGGTATCTTAAGCAGTCAGGAGGAACTCTGCACACAGATTTATTTAAGAAGTGAGGCATGGAGGCAATGGATGCGATCGCGGTCTAAAAGAAAACAGAAATAATACAAAACTCAATATAAAATAACATTTGCATGTATTAACTGAACTTTAATTCTGTCTCAAATAAATATTTTAGATTTTAGATTTAAAGAAAATATTTTAGATTTAAAGAAAAATATTTTTCTATATTTTCAAAACAAAACATTTTAAGCCAAAATATCTTTTTTTCTAAATCTGACAATTTAAATCTTTGTTTCACCTTTAATTCAGCATTCATCACCTAGGGCCCTATAAAATCCCTTTTATTTTTTCCCAAATTCCGTTAAATTTTTGTCCAAATTAAATTTTTTTCCGTTTTAATTTTTGAAAGTTCAGTTTTTTCCGTTTTATGTAATTATTTTTGCGCTTCCAATCAATGGAATGTTGACAAAACTTGCAAAATAATAGTTCACCTGACACGTAAAAGTCACGAGGGAACTGCTCGGCTCTGTACTCAGGGCTTAGCGTTGTGTTTCTCAATTTTTTCGCCGAAAGCGGAGCGGTGGAGAGCCGCGTCGCCATTTTTTCAATGCTTTCGATGGGGGAGAATGAGCTGAAATGACGTCGAGGGAGGGGTTGTGTCGCCCAGATTTGCGTCCCCCGGTGTGCATTTCCCCCTGACGTATGTTCTTCTCCCACACAAAAACAGAATTTCATTTCAAATGTAGAAATAGCACTAAATTCCGCATTAATTTTCCAATTCCGCGATTCCGTGATCGCGGAAATTATAGGGCCCTAATTACCTGCCATTTTTCTAGGTTTCATATCTTTACACCTTATTAGAGCGTCCTGTTTGTTCGCTATCGTTAGTCAGACTTTATTGGCAGGAGTCTGTTCATCATCCTGACAGGATGGTTTTATCTCTCCTGCCTTTTGAAACCTCCCCGTCTCATACGGTGGTAGGTCACCCCTAAAGGTGATCCCACGGATCTCTGTCAGTTTAAGATGGAGGTAGGAGGCATTGTTGCTCTTAGACTTCATCGCAAAGAACAAGGTTTGCAAACCAGAACCTGATCCCTGTTAATGTAGAAGGAGCTTAAAGAGCTGCTCATCAGCTTTAACTTTTAAATAAATTCAACTAACTTGCAGATCTTTTAGTTGATAACAGCTTTACATCCCATCCATTATAAAACCAAACAATCCTCCAGTTTTCTGGAGCGCTGGTCGTGTTTGTGGATCATAATGATCCATGAGGTCATTCCCGGCACTTTTTCTACCTACATTATGATTAAATCCGTCGATGAAGGAGCAGCTAGAGTTTTAAAACTAGATGTTACCTCCTCGTCTAAGCTCTTCTTTCCCTTCCGGATAAATCTCAGCTTGACATCCTCTCCTCTCTTCCTGCAGCTCGGATCTTCCTCCTCCGTTCCCTTCACCTCCATCTTCTCTCAGCTCTTCATGACCGTTGTGGTGGTCCCCCTGATCCTGGGTCAGGTAGGAAGACGTTTGACGCCGCCCTCCTCCTCTCTTCTCCACCCCAGTGGACTCTTTGTTCTCGCTAACGTCTTCGTCTCGACACACAGGTGTGTCGCGGTTTCCTCAGGGAGTTCCTGGACCGAAGAAAGCCTCCGTTTGGCGCCATCAGCAGCGCCGTCCTCCTCATGATCATCTACACCACGTTCTGCGACACCTTCAGCAACCCCAACATCGAGCTGGACCCCACCAGCCTGCTGCTGGTCGTCCTCATCAGTCAGTATTCAGAAGCTGCTGATTACGCCTTTAAATTAACGGCTCCTTTTGACATGATGTCTTCCTCTAATGATGCCAGCCCTGTTAAAGATGATTTTAAAAGCTTTAAAATCAATTCATCTTTTATCGCAGCAGCATGATCTCATTGAAAAAATCCCAACCTTTCAAAAAAAATCAACCTTTCTGCATCTGTGGGGAAAACAATCAGACATGAATACATTTGTGTAAAATCATCATTATCACCTTGAATATTTAAATCTAATGATTCTTGTTAAATCAAAGTAGTTTTAAAGATTTACTCTGAATCTTTAGGTACTTGACATCGGCTATAATTATGGTGGGACACAGAGCCACTCTTCCAAATGGGAAATAAATGGGACTGCTAGATTCAGGTGAAGAAAATGTTTGAGTGAATAATCCAGGAAATTAAGACTGCACCAAATTAGGAAATTATCTGGTTGTAATTTTATTGAATCCAGTCATGGAAGAAATAATTAGACCATCCTTGTTTTCTTCTCTCCAATGTGCATCAGGTGATTATCCACACAAACATTCACCCCATTTACATTACCCTTGAAAAACTGATCCATGCTCAGTCGATCAGTTAACAGCCCAGCCTGCCCTGACCACCCGCTACCAGCCATTCCTTGGTTCCTCCCAGTGACGACATTCATGTATTATTGCCGTTGGTGGTTGTAATGTAATTGGGTGTAAAGTTGTTTGGCTAAACCGCCATGGAAAACACAAGCATAGTTGAAGAAAAGAAGACGGAAGAAGGAGGGGAATCAAGAATCAAAATATGCATAGCCCGTTAGATTTCGAAAGTTATGCTTGATTATTATTTCAGTGTTATTATTTAAAATGTTGCGTGGAGAAGATTTTGATTGTTGTTTATAGTTCTTCTTCTGTTTTGTGTTGGTTGGCAAGCAACTTCTGGAGGGGCATTACCGCCAACTACTGGAATGGAGTGTGAATCGCGATGTGCAGCCAGACGGAGATGACGCGTTCTGCTCATGCGCTCTTGTTATCAGAGAACCGAGCCAAGCCCACCTCTGGAACTGGTCTGCAGTCAGCTCGGTTCGGTTGTGTCTAGCTCGGTTCAGTTCAGTTTGCTTTCCATTTACACACGATAAGTTATCTCAGTTACTGAGCTTGGACCGGTCTTGGCACGGTTTTTCTAGGGCAGTGGAAATGGGGTAATAAGGTTAGGTGTTTCTGCAAATCTGCTTTGTTGTTTAGGCGACGTTTCCTGAATTACCTTCTGTTTTAGGGAGACCTTGGCTTTGTCCGAATGTCCGCCCTGACCTATATATAGGACACTGTATAGTGCAGGGGGAACTAAATAAAAACCATCGGGGTCCGATTAAAGAAAACCAACAACCAGTAAAGGTCCGGAGACATTTTTGATTATAATCCGTTGCATTAAGCAGCATTTAACACTGAAATAAATGAAATGAAATAAATGAGGTATTTATGCATCCGTGTTACACATTGAATTTTTAAATAAAAACTATAAAAAATAGAACGTTTTTCCATTTTAAAATATAAATTGATTTGGAAGTAGAGAACAACAATCTTTCAGTTTGGTATATAGACAATTTCCTGACACGTTTTTTTTTTTTTTTTTTGTCTAAAACGCAGCAGCGAGCCAGACAGCTCATTGGCTAATTAGTATCACGTGCAGCTTGGTGCCGGACATTCCGGAGGGCTTTACAATATTAACAGGAGAAGCGGCACAAGTGCAGTTAGACACCATCGTCGGACAACAGGCAGTAACGGGGTTCCCGCGGGTCCTTAAAAAGTCTTAAAAGGCATTGAATTCTTCAAAATAAAACTAAGGCCTTAATTGGTATTAAAATGTCTTAAATCAGTCTTTCGTAGGTCTTAATTTTTAAAACATCATAAATAGGATTATTTTTATTACGATTTTTTGTAATCTAAATGTGCAAGATTAAATTGACCTTTTTTATAAAAATAACCGCCATTATTGTCCGGCCCGAGGAACCAATAAAAAAGTGCCGCTTGTTATGCCGACATTTTGGGATATGCACCATTAACTTTTTGTCGGGAAAAGAGCAAGTGTAAATGTAACCTAAATTGTTCCAGCCAAGAGTTTTCCATGGCTAAAACCAGGGGAAACATACATGAGGCTCAGTGTATTTTGTGCAAGAAGTCATTCAAGCTCAGAACGTATGGGAATTAAGGCAGTGGAGTCTCACATGTGAAGCGCTAAAACACAAAGTTGGACAAAATGGAGATACAGAGAAACAGCCGGTATTTCTGGTTTTGTTCCACCCTTGTCTTTGTAACACTTCCACTTATCACCAAATCAAGTATACGAAGAAAACGATATAAAGAAAAATAGCTGCAAAATGACTTAGCACTGGTTATGTTGTGGCTTTTAAACTGTTTGTTTTGCTCTCTGCTAAAACAAAGTTTGTGAATTCAGTTAAATAATTGTTAAAATATATTCGTCATTTGTGTGTTTTTAGCTTTCTTCCTGTATGGGAAGCTTTTCAAAATTTGAAACATTAGTGCAGTGGTTTATTTTAAAATAAACCTTTGGGTTAAGTTGTCGCAAGCAGGTTTTTCTTGTGTTTCTTGTGAATTTGGTCTTAAATTTTATTTCAAGTGGCATTAAAAAGTCTTAAAAAGTCTTGAATTTAACTCGCCTTATGCTGTAGGAACCCTGAGTAATTTATAAAATGTTTTAAATCAGATTTGGGTCTAAAGATTGAAACAGCAGGTTGGTTCAGATCCAGACCGCGTTTCGCTAATCCGAAGGTCCGCTAATCCGTGGACTGAACGTCTAGTGGATGAAAAAGTAGTGGACTCAAAATTTCCCAAAATGCACCTTGAAAAGTAGTGAACATTCATTTTGGAACCTTGTCTCAAATTGGCAACTTTGGAAACATAATACAGCAGCTATACGTTTCAATTTACACACCGAGGAACCGCATCCCTGTTTTCTTTTAAGCAATGATGTCATAGCTCCACCCCCACCTAACCCCCATGATCCTCTTTGCTGCCCTGTGTTTGTGTCTACAGTTTTCTAGCAGCGCCACAGCACCACCAAGGGGCCCGGCATAGGTACTACATCTTCTCTAGGTGTGCTGTGTGCTTATATGCGGATGCTGGTTTTTTTTCCTAAGCTTTTATGAAAACATGCTGTGTCATGCTTCATGTGGCCGTAGCATACCAATGCTGGCAGTTCAAGCTGGAAATGTGTTATATGTAATCATTTTCTCTTTTTTTTTTTAATCATTTTTGTTACAAACATAAACAACAAATTCAGGGGAGAGGAAAAAAATCCCCTCAACAAACGGAACAAGTAGGGTGAAACAAACTTTATGCAAAAGAACAAATCAATCAGAAATCCATAAACCAATATCCAAAAGCTCATAACGGGTGTATGATGTAACGGCACAACTGTTCTACACGAACAGACCCGAAATGAGCAAGAAAATTACCGCAAAATTGGAGAATTTGGAGAGACCGTGAGCCTTGCGACGTACCCGCGCCACCATCTTGGTCAGGCTAGGACATTAGCTGTCCCCCACATGTTTAAATGTTCTTTGTAAATAATTTAGTTTTATCTAATTTCCACCTTTTATATTTGGTCTAAATGACCTGACTCCTGCTTATAGAGATGCTCCACTGTTATCGCCTATATTTCTCATCTTCAAAGTCCTAATAAATAAAAATGAAAAGGCTACGCTAAGCTAACATTAGCCCAGACCATTTTTGCCAATTAAGAAAAAAGACTTTCTGACCCAACAGTATTTATTCAGTGTTTTTATAAAGATCGTAACTCACTCCTGTTTCTGTTATTGTTCTCTCAGTCACTTTTTATATAACTTGGTTGTTTTAGTTGCCAATTTTTGTTGATTATATGGTCTGTGACTGCAGATTCTATTAAATACTACAAAACCATGGACAATGGCTATGTAGAAGCTCTTAAATTAACTGATCATTGTATTATCATTGTATTTGTCCAGACAAATACACCTTTAGCGGCACCAGAAATTTAAAAATGCCCTGGAAAGTGAAGAAAACGGGGGAATCTAATCAATTGTCACCATGACTGTTCTGCTAAAGGCTTTGGCTAATGTTTAGCCATCTCTCTGTTATTCTCTTCCATCAGTTCCATGTCCCACCACCTTCTGCCAGGTTTAGAGCTTCGGTCACTAAGTCCTGCATCAGGTGGTCGGCACTGAGGGCAGTGAAGGTCTGTCCTGCTGCGTTAATGAGACACTAACCTGCAGATGTTGATGCATGGCGCCTAAAATATATCAACCTTACAAAGAACTGAATCATTTCAAGCAATTCTTTCATTGGATTAGATCTACTGTGCAGCTCTACATGAATTAATTAGAAGAAAATATCCTTAATATGTTTTATTTATACATTAGGAGCAATGGTTGAACATTTAACCTCTGCTGTAAGTAGCAGGGTAAGGAAAGTAGAGGAGATAACCTAAAAGTCGAGGATGAGCTGGAATGAAGGAATGAAGCACCATAAGACCACAGACCCTCCATTGTGTGTTCGGGACACATGCATTGAAGAAGAAAAGGCTTCTATGTCCGACCGTAAAAACAGTAACATGGCTGATTTAACTAGAACAATGTGCTCCGGTGGGAGGAGGCTGTGATTCAGTTCAGTTCATTAATACTTTCTTAATCAGGTGGAGCTTCACGGCAACAAACATCCCTGCTGTGCATGGAGAAAAAAAGAATCAGATTGTGAAAAATTTCCTAAGTTCAACTCTTGGTTGCAGTAGAGGATGCATGTTGCTTTGGGCCTGTTCTTTTTTTTTTTTTCCTCTAAAGGTTCTGGCAACCTTATCGAGCTGCATGGCACGATCTCTAAAACCTTTAAACTCCAACAGGGAACTGAAAACCTGTTGTCTCTCCAGGACATTGATCCAAATACAGTAAGAAACACACAACCAAATCAACAAAGAAATGGAAAACCTGCCTTGTTCTAAAGGCGTCTCAGACCGAAGGCGAAAATAAACGCTGTGGACTGAGCTGAAGAGATACCCCGGGACTTTAAGGAGGTGGTTGTTCAAGGTAGAACGGTTATTTTCTACACATAAGGTTTGATCTTTAAACATTTTTTATTTTTCATGGATTCATGCTTCTGCTTTAGATTGATGAATTTATTTTTGGGCTTTTTAAATATCTTTCCCAGGAATGCAAACAATAGTGTAGTTTCTGTGTATTTGTCTAGTCTATAATAGAATTATAACAAAGGCATCTGTTTTATAAATAGAGATTCTCTTCTTTAAAATAAAACAAATCCAGATTTTCTCAGTGGTTTATCTGAAACCAAAACTGCAGCTGATAAGTCTTTATTCTGTCCTCTGCAGTTTTCTCCATCCAGGTCAGCTTCATGCTGCTGACGTTCGCCTTTTCCACCAGGTCAGCCTCGTCTTTCCTCTCTTCTGCACCGTCTCTAAAGCTGGTTGAGGTTCTATTATTATTAATCATCTGGACTCTCATTTTATCCGCTTTGCATACTTTTAGTTCTTGTTTAATTTATTTTTTAGGAAGTAATTAAACATTATGTTTGGTTACATGAAGCTTTTTTGCAGCCTTTTAGGGGAGTTTTTTTTTTAAATAATTAGTATTAAAAGATTAAACCAGAATCTGTATTTATTGTAACAAAGAAACGGCCAGACCAGAGAACTTCAAACTGTTTTCATTTCAGGAAACTGACTGCTTGGAAGGAAAATATAAAAAAGTTTTAAAAAGAGTTTTTCATTATTTTAATGACTGCAGCGCTCCAGCAGGGGGAGCCGAAGAGCTCTAAGCTTTTTCTGTTGCTCTGCTTCCCTTCAGGTCGCGATCAGGATTCAGTCCAGCCGACACGGTCGCCATCATATTCTGCTCCACTCACAAGTCTCTGACTCTGGGTACGACTTTCAAACTGTTAAACACCTGCAGGTTATTTATAGCCCTGCTGAGAAATAGTTTAACTAGTTTAACCATCTTATCTGATGATTTGTGTGTTTATATGTTCTAATATGGGTTGTTTTATGTTTTTTTAATTAACCGTACGACAACAGAAACACACATATAACACGTTTTCATTATTTTCCTCCAGGCATGCCCATGCTGATAAACCTTTTCGAAGGCCTCACAGAGCACCTGGATTTGATACTCGGATGAAGCTGCTCATCTACCACCCGGCTCAGATCCTGCTGGGCTCCATCCTCGTTCCGACGATCCGCAGCTGGATGACGAGCCGGCAGAAGGTAACCCAACACTCGGTGTAGCCCAGACACTCTGGAGGCTGCTGGGAGCTGAGAGTTCAGGCCATGGTGGCAGTGTTCCAGTACTAACCTCCTGACCTTCTGTCCTCTCTGACAGTCTAGTCTGTTGTTGAGATAGGGCCGCATTCCAACACCTCTGTAGGCGCCGAGTGAGTAGAGACTGATGGCAAACGGCTAATCTTTACCTTTCACTTCCTCTCAGAGTAATTGTTCCTGATTGATTTTAATTATCTGATGATTTTTGATGATACCTGTGTGTCTTCAGCAGGCCGGCAGCCATCTTATACTCCCTTTAGTCAGCAGATGGCGCCATTTTCCCAAGCTTAACCTTACAACTGTTAACCTGCCTAAAAAAACGCAACATTTTCAATGTAGATACTAAAATTATGCTTAACTTTTTCAGGCTTAACTGCTTTAACAGAATAATCTTTAATTAGTCACCATGTGAGAAAAATTTACAGTGTTTTTGCAACAAAAGCATCAAAAACGCAGCGATGAGAAAATAAAATACAAAAAGAGGGAACGGTAACAAAAAAAGAAATCAGAGTTTATGATTAAAAGCAAAAGTATCTGGAGACTAAAGAATATGTTTTAAACTGTTCTTGGGTTAATTTATTTATTTATTTAGGTTTTTGACCAATGTGGGTTTTACACTGAGGTCTAAAAGTATTTTTTTCTATAGATTTCTTCTGCTTTGTGTTTTTTTTTTTTTACACATAAATGTTTCAGATCATCAAACAAATCTCAATTTAAGAGTAGGAGAATGTGACTAATTAAAGAAACAAAACAATCACTTCAAAGCTTTAGATGTAGATCTTGGTTCTTCTCTGACCTCCTGGCTGAGTCGTCGGTGTGTTTAGTCGTTTTGGAACGGTCTGCATCGTTCCATCTTTTCTGCTTTTGTTGATAAAGGATAAAACTTCGGTTCACTGAAGTTCCCAAGTCTTAGAAACCACTTAGCAACGCCTTTTAGACTGATAGATGTCAGTTAAAATAATTTATTAATCCGTTCTTTGAGGCAGTAATCAGGCCTGGGTTTACTTTAACCCAAAACATGTGGACAGTCACTGAAACATTTAGCAAAGGAGGCCTAACAAGTAGAATCCTTAAACATATAGTAGCAGATGGTTATCATTGTCTGAGATAAAAAAATATATATATATGATCTGGAATACTTATGTGTGACAAAAAAGCAGAAATAGAAAAACTTTTAAAGAAGACTTCTTTCTTTTTTCTTAGAGGCACTAAGTTATACCTGAACACTTTATTCCTGAAGCTGTAAGGTGTTTGAGCTCCCCCTGCTGGTAGCAACACAGATTTCACCTGCTGGGGTCACTGCTGCCTTCCTTCAGCAGCTTCACTGATTGCGATGCTGTGGTGTTGCTCTGTTTGGTGGTGGGATTTTCACTCGTCGCTCTTTTCACCTCTGCTTCACTTCTTTCTCCTTTTTATCAAAATATGGGAATAAAATGGTTTTAAGTCCTCTAACTTTTATGGTGCGTTCAGACCGGATGCGTTGTCCGCGGTGAGTGCAGTGGATTCACTTAGAATTCCTGTAGCAGGTGGTGAGAGCGTTCACTGCTCCACCCTCACCTCATGCTACTAGATAGAGCTGAGGTGATGTCAAACAGCAGCAATGCATGGAAATAGGGGAGCAGTTATCCCTGAAGTAGAAATGAGCTCAACTTTTCTGTGAAATCGGCAACCAATCAGGACTGGTTGTAGGTGAAGCTTTTTACACCTAAAATGGAAAACAAAGATAAAAAATATTAAATGGGGTAGAAATTAGGAAAGCTCTCAAGAGGTCTTCAGGTGGGTTTAAAAAGAGTTGTTTTCATTTAGTCTAGAAGGACTGTTAAATCATCCTCACTTACCTCCAGCACAGAGCCCGGTCCGTAGCTGAACACTGCCCAGTGTCAGTGCTTACAAGGAAGTCCCGCTGAATGGATGAACCAAAGTGGACAATTTTTTTCAGAGCTTTTGAGGCTTTTCCGAAAATTATGGTCTCCTCAAGGCGATTTAAACGTTTTTTATAAGGAACGATTTAGCATAAGTCCATTATGTTAAGTTTAACCTTTGCTTTTATAGTGAAATGCTGACAGACAGCAAGACCTGGACAGGAAATGACATGGGGTTGCCAGGGGTAACGACAGGTCCAAAGCAGAGGGTCTGGGAGGCTGGTTATTAAATAAATATTAAATAATCATTCCAGCCACTAAATAAGGGAAACAGGCCCACTTTTTTATTCATTATATATTATATTCAGCACAAGAACGACATGTGATGTTATGCAATACTTTTATATCAGGAAATGAGCGCAGTGATTATTTAAAATATATATATATCTATATATATATATATATAGATATATATATATATATATTTGAATTTTTACGGTACTAGTGACTCTTTTTTTTGACAGTAGGCTGACAGGAAAGGGGGTATGAGACCTCAGGCCAGATTCGAACCCGGGTCGGCCGCGTTGAGGACTAAGGCCTCCGTACATTGGTCGCGTGCGCCAACCGCTGCGCCACCTGGACGCCCGATTGAAAATAATTATCGCGGTGGAATCTTAAAAAGCAAATCAACACAAACGATAGTTTTACCTGCAGAAATAAAGTAGCACTGAAAAAGTAGGATAGATAATTTAGATAAAATTCGGAGCTTAATGGAGGATAGTTGGCCTCTGGATGATCTAAAAAAGTTATCTTCAATATTTCTGAAACAACAGCAGATATATATATTTTTTTTTTCCAAATGACCATTTTAAATGCACAAACCTGCAATTAGGAAGCAATAACCATTCAGTCTGTTTCCTGTTTTTTTTCAGGGGGTTTTCAGCTTCACGCAGCTGAAGCTCCTCCTATTTGATGATGCGATCCAGGTTGCAAACACTGTGCATCTGAAATGCAGAGCAGTGATGCACCCTCTACCGCGCTTGGTCTGAACGCACCGTTACTGTGCCACCAGAGTAAAGCTGATGGAACAATGTTTGTGTTTGACACTTTTTCTCTCTTTTAGGGGATCAAACTATCCAACCTGCAGCCCGTCTGATGGGGCTTTGAGCGGCGGAGGGATCCAGTTGTCAAAAAAGTGCCTTTTTACGACCAACAGCAGGGACCTCATCGTGACAGAGCAGGATTCAGTGCTAGCCTTGATAGCCTGTTACTCTTTTCTACAATAACAAAAAAAAGCAACTCACAGTTACATAATTTGTATTATTATATATTTAAATGAAAGGGGTTTTATTTTTTTATACCATGAACAGTTAAAAAAAAAACAATCCCGGGGGAAAAGGAAGTATTTTGAGGAACCAAATGGGCGGGGTCTCTGGGACCAGTCTTTTTTATTTTAATTTTGTTACTTTGGTTCTTCCAGCTGTTTCTGCCAAAAATTGTAAATGTTTTTGTTTAACATAATGTTGGATTGTAAGATCTAATATAGAAATAACAACGACACTTGGAATCCTGACCCTTTTTTGATAGACTAGAAGCAATGTTGGTTTTTTTTAAAGAAACGAGGACGGTTTTAGGCTAATCACTGACATTTCTAGATGATACAACTACTAATAAATATTTTGGATTCACTTCAAAAAATACTTTATTAATCTCCAAGTTAAAGTAACCGACTGAAAACACTTTGATGTTCAACAGTCTTCTGAGCAGGATGCTCCCGGTGGTCCATAATGTTCTTCGTTTTATGAAGTTGTCTTTGTGAAATAATACCCAGAGGTTCTAGAGGAGTTCCTAAAAAAGAGCCGGCCTTCTTTATTAGCTCGATCAGCTTCTTTAAGTCATTAGCTCCGATGCTGTTGACCTAGAAAATGATGGCAGAGAAGATCACACTCTCCACAACAGACTGATTGAAGATATGTAGCATCTTACTGCAAATGCGGAGGGACCTAAGCTTCCTTAGGAAGTTCAATCTGCTCCGTCCCTTCTTGTTGACGGCTTCACAGTTCTCCAGTCTTTTGCTGTCGAAGTGAACACAAAGGTATTTACTCTCCTCCACCACCTCCACTACTTCGCCCATGATGCTAATAGGATTCAACTTGTTCCA